>CABFWB010001575.1:96703-151582 GCA_902151455.1 Timema bartmani
AAAAAAAAAAAAAAAAAAAGTCACTTATTTATTCATGTCTGGAAGGTATGCATGCCGAAATTCAACTTGGGATCTCAATGGGATCGTATTTAAATATATTTTTAGTAATATTGGGCTCAAAAAAATAATACCATGACAGAGTGGTTCATAATGATAAATTTAAAATATCTCATTTGTAAACCCACCATAATGAATTTGTGTTTGGTGGTCTAAATTTTAATGACAAATAAGAAAACATTAAAGTAGAAATTCATTTAAACCCACAGAAATGTTTATGTGTTTTGTCTTATGTTGGTTTGAGCATGTAGAAAGGATGAGTGTGGATCAAGTGGTGATGCAAATATATGAAGGTAGAGTGAATGGATAGAAAGGAAGTAGTAGGCTATGTAAGACGTGGCTAAATGCTGTAGATTGATGTGTGAAAACGAGAAACATTAGAGTTTTAAGAATAATAAAGCATGTATGACTTAGTGTATGGATGTTGTTGAAGCGAAGAGAGAATACAAGAAGATGGAAGTGTGGAGAAAGTTAGTGAGGATGGATTAAGTACGAAGTTGTTGTCTTTTGAGCTAAATGCACAGTTTCTTGCCTAACCCATAGGGGAACGGCATGATTAGGTATGTACATATGTCTTTTACAATGCCTAATGTTATTTAGCACCAGAAATATAATTATATGAGGACTGTACCACCAATTCCAGGTCGAGATCGTATATTTAAACTTTGCTTCCTTAAATATTTTTTTTTATCATTTTATGTCAAGCTTACTTCAATGGATTTAAAATTTGTTCCTGCCTTAGGCCTAGTAGGGGTGGTAAGTTACAATTTTTTTTTAAATCTCACATTTTAATGATGTAGTATTTACGGTTTGTTTTTACTGGTGACAGTTTACTTTTAAAATAAATAAATAAATATTTCCTCTCAACATTTTAAAATTACAGATATAAGATATATTCAAACTTGACTCAAACTCGGGAAATTTTTTGAAATACTGAACTCGAATCAGACAACCCAAGCTTAAAGAACCTTAAAAATAACTAATATCAGTGAAGCTGATATGCTGTAGATCTAAGTCTCGTGTGAAAAATTTAAAAGCACAAAAGATCACAGAAGAGAAATGTTTTTCGTGCCTTACCTGAGACACAATCGCCTGTGGAAACATTTAAAAACCTAAATGTTAACAGAAACCCAATGTTTCACCCAGAGTTTTGACATACCTTGCAAGAGACACAATCGCCTGTGAAAACATTTAAAAACCTAAATGTTAACATAAACCGAATGTTTCACCCAGAGTTTTGACGTACCTTGCAAGAGACACAATCGCCTGTGAAAACATTTAAAAACCTAAATGTTAACAGAAACCGAATGTTTCACGTACCTTGCAAGAGACACAATCGCGTGTGATTGTCTTCACTCCGAAAACCAAAGTCTTTATCAGGTTCCTACAGTCAGTCACATTATAGTTACTGCTCTGGGACACTGGGAAGCCAAATTTGGGCTTCTCTTTCTCCTCGTCTTTCTTCAGAAGAGCTTTAACAATTAAAAAAAAAGTACTTACATACAAGAAGTGCCGACATGTAAGAATAAAACTCTCTATGAATGAAAACAAAAATAATTATTTATAACTTAAATGGCGATGAAAGAAAAATTAATAATAATACTAGGGAGAAGTCGCAAAGTATTTGACCAAAAGAATAATCAAACATACAATCATTGGACTTTTCCCGTGGGCTAATGGTTCAACATTACTGTAATTTGGTTTTTTAGTTAATAAAAGCTTGTGCTTCGAATTCTAACCTAGTGTATTGAGGATGGATTATATGAACAGAGGTCTAAAATAGACTTAATCTTTGCCATACAACAGCTGATGGAAAGACTTGGTAATGGTATTTATGGATGTGAAGAAGGCATATGATAGCATATAAAGAAATAATAAAGTTTGGAAAGAATGGAGGGGGCCGAAGTGGAAAGAGGAGTTGTGTTAAGACTGAGAGTGGAAGGATGGAGTGGTTCCAAATAAAAAATGGAGTGAATTAAAGGAGTGCCCTTTTGCGATTACTATTTGTAATGGTAGTAGAAATGGTCATGAACAAAGTGGCAGGAAAACTCGGAGAGGAAAGAATGAAAGCCGTGATGTTTGCTGATGACTTGATGGAATGGAGGGAGAAGGAAGAGGAAGTACAGGAACAACTACAAGAATGGAATGAGGAAGTACAGGAACAACTACAGGAATGGAATGAGGAAGTACAGGAACAACTACAAGAATAGAATGAGGAAGTACAGGAACAACTACAGGAATGGAATAGATGGTAATGACAAGGAAGAAGGTAAGGCCTGGTAAAGCTATAGAGTTGGATGGAGTAGAGCTGAGGAAAGTGCAGAACATAAAATATCTTGGAAGCGTGATTGAGGAGAAAGGTGTAAGAAGAGAGGATTTAATGAGAAGAGGACAACAGGGAGAGAATGGAGTAAAAGATATTAAAACAAACCAAAAGCAAATATAGCATTTGCTATCACCCTTTCCCCCCATGCAAACAGGGTATAGATTATACAATCCTGGTCTTTTACTGGCAGTGGCAGATATGTAACCAACTTCTGAGGTTAGTAGGCATTTGCAAAGCTCCGATAATATCAATATTGATTAGAATTTTATATTATTTGATTCGATAACACGAATCAAACTAAATTAGAAAAAAAAAATCAAAAAGGTTTTTTAGGCTGTTGCAAATCTCACAATATGCCTAAAATAGGTTTGTATATTTTTAATAACAATACTTGTGAGGTAGCCTAAAGTAAATGCTTATTAATATTAATTATTACCATAGTGACCAGAAAATAAGGGGCCATATACAAGAACTTGACTAAGTGGACGCTTTGCAGACACTAGGGTGGGTTTGATTGTGTCATCACAGGTTAAAAGGTGGACCGATATTTTGCTCGGGACTATACTATCGGTCCACTAAGCATTCACTATACATTCTTTCATACTGCCTAAGGTACGCTTTAAAAAAAACCCAAAAACCGTCTTTATAAAACCTTAGCTAACCTATAGCTTTGGATAACATGTAATAAATGTGTTAACTTTAAGGACTGAAGATATACCTATATTTAAATGGTTTATAATATCCACAACAGATAGTGCTCTTTACCGCATGAACATGTTGAAGAACTTGGAATACTAAGTCCCAAAACTAATCTAATCTTTTTTTAATGTGTAACAATTTTTAAGATTACAACTTTAGCAAATTTAGCTAGGATAAGAATTGATTCGATAATTATTCAAAATTCGTGAATAGTCTTTGCTTCGATTCAATAATTATTCAAAATTCGTGAATAGTCTTTGCTTCAATTCGAGATTCGATTCAAACCCGAGAAATCTGCTTCACAGATGTTTAGGGGTTGGGGCACCAAGAAGGTGTGGTCACAAGGCCCTGCTGTGATGATGATGATGATTATGTGGTGTCAGTAGACGTATTGAACCTAACTTAAGCCGAAATACAAGATCACGCCGACTAGAGGTACAATTTCCCATCAGAGAAAAATATGTAGGCCAATGCTATCACCAGTAATCAAACTCAGGACCTCTAGATTAGTAGCCAGGAATTTTGACCACTAGACCAAGAGGCTGGCCAATAAATCATATTATAGATCATTTCTGTCCATAGGGTATGAATAGTGTTTCAAATAGCTTAGCATAAGCTTTAACTTGACACCAAAATGAACCAAATTGGTTAATAAATAACAAAGTTATGAATATTTTTAATAATTACAACCAAAATTGGCGCAACTTTTTTAGCAAGAAACACTTTTTTTTTCCATAATGGCCCCACGGTTCCATTTATGCCCATAAAAGTGGTGAAAAAAAATATTTTAGCTTTAACTTGTACATCCCTTTAAAGGAAAAAGTATTTTAAAAATTGAAGATGTAAGGCTACAGAGTTATTTTTAAATTAGGTGATTTCATGTGGAGTAACCGTCAGATACTGAGAAAATGATTTAATACAAGTGTTATCACATATTGAGTTTGAAAGTTTCAACCTAGCCAATGATGTAAAAAAAGTGTTCCTTAGTTAAATATTAAGATATAGAAAGATGGGAATTTTAAAATTGGGGCAGTGCTATTTATGGAAACTATGAACAAAATATGTACATTATTTTAATTTTCAAAATTATCTCATTTTCTTTCAAAGTAATCATAGATATTTAGCTGTTGCCAATACTTGGAGGGCTATTTTCAAGTCAATGTGTTATGTGGTAGAACAATGGTGTTTTAAATTAAGGATCAAAGAAAGCTCTTATCAATGCTCATGGGTTATGTTCAAAGCTCTTATCAATGCTCATGTGCTATGTTCAAAGTTCTTATCAATGCTCATGTGCTATATTCAAAGCTCTTATCACTGTTCATGTGTTATGTTCAAAGCTCTTATCAATGCTCATGTGCTATGTTCAAAGCTCTTATCAATGCTCATGTGATATGTTCAAAGCTCTTATCACTGTTCATGTGTTATGTTCAAAGCTCTTATCAATGCTCATGTGTTATGTTCAAAGCTCTTATCAATGCTCATGTGTTATGTTCAAAGCTCTTATCAATGCTCATGTGTTATTTTAGAAGCATAACACATAAGTTAATATTATTTCAAAAAGTTCTCAAGCCTGTAAAAAATGACAACAAATTAACTAGAGCTAGAAACAATGTTTACCTGTCGCATGTAAATTAACTAGAGCGAGAAACAATGTTTACCTGTCGCATGTAAATTAACTAGAGCGAGAAACAATGTTTACCTGTCGCATGTAAATTAACTAGAGCGAGAAACAATGTTTACCTGTCGCATGTAAATTAACTAGAGCGAGAAACAATGTTTACCTGTCGCATGTAAATTAACCAGAGCGAGAAACAATGTTTACCTGTCGCATGTAAATTAACTAGAGCAAGAAACAATGTTTACCTGTCGCATGTAAATTAACTAGAGCTAGAAACAATGTTTACCTGTCGCATGTAAATTAACTAGAGCGAGAAACAATGTTTACCTGTCGCATGTAAATTAACTAGAGCGAGAAACAATGTTTACCTGTCGCATGTAAATTAACTAGAGCGAGAAACAATGTTTACCTGTCGCATGTAAATTAACTAGAGCGAGAAACAATGTTTACCTGTCGCATGTAAATTAACTAGAGCGAGAAACAATGTTTACCTGTCGCATGTAAATTAACTAGAGCGAGAAACAATGTTTACCTGTCGCATGTAAATTAACTAGAGCGAGAAACAATGTTTACCTGTCGCATGTAAATTAACTAGAGCGAGAAACAATGTTTACCTGTCGCATGTAAATTAACTAGAGCGAGAAACAATGTTTACCTGTCGCATGTAAATTAACTAGAGCGAGAAACAATGTTTACCTGTCGCATGTAAATTAACTAGAGCGAGAAACAATGTTTACCTGTCGCATGTAAATTAACTAGAGCGAGAAACAATGTTTACCTGTCGCATGTAAATTAACTAGAGCGAGAAACAATGTTTACCTGTCGCATGTAAATTAACTAGAGCGAGAAACAATGTTTACCTGTCGCATGTAAATTAACTAGAGCGAGAAACAATGTTTACCTGTCGCATGTAAATTAACTAGAGCGAGAAACAATGTTTACCTGTCGCATGTAAATTAACTAGAGCGAGAAACAATGTTTACCTGTCGCATGTAAATTAACTAGAGCGAGAAACAATGTTTACCTGTCGCATGTAAATTAACTAGAGCGAGAAACAATGTTTACCTGTCGCATGTAAATTAACTAGAGCGAGAAACAATGTTTACCTGTCGCATGTAAATTAACTAGAGCGAGAAACAATGTTTACCTGTCGCATGTAAATTAACTAGAGCGAGAAACAATGTTTACCTGTCGCATGTAAATTAACTAGAGCGAGAAACAATGTTTACCTGTCGCATGTAAATTAACTAGAGCGAGAAACAATGTTTACCTGTCGCATGTAAATTAACTAGAGCGAGAAACAATGTTTACCTGTCGCATGTAAATTAACTAGAGCGAGAAACAATGTTTACCTGTCGCATGTAAATTAACTAGAGCGAGAAACAATGTTTACCTGTCGCATGTAAATTAACTAGAGCGAGAAACAATGTTTACCTGTCGCATGTAAATTAACTAGAGCGAGAAACAATGTTTACCTGTCGCATGTAAATTAACTAGAGCGAGAAACAATGTTTACCTGTCGCATGTAAATTAACTAGAGCGAGAAACAATGTTTACCTGTCGCATGTAAATTAACTAGAGCGAGAAACAATGTTTACCTGTCGCATGTAAATTAACTAGAGCGAGAAACAATGTTTACCTGTCGCATGTAAATTAACTAGAGCGAGAAACAATGTTTACCTGTCGCATGTAAATTAACTAGAGCGAGAAACAATGTTTACCTGTCGCATGTGCGTCGACGACAGGTGGTGGAGCCGAAGTTGTGGTCTCGCTGGTGGGGTTGGGAGTGGATGTTGGGTCTAGAGGGGCGGGGGTGTGAGAAGTTAAAGCGGGGGGAAATGTTGATTCAGCAGGAGCAGAAGAAGAGGAAGTGATAGGGGTTGATGTACTTGTCAATGTTGTTGTAGTGGTAGCACTGCTGGTGTTTGTGGTGGTTGTAGTGGTAGTACACATGCTTGTCAGTTCCCCTGTGGTGACAGGAGTTGTAGTTGTAGGAGCAGCTGCAGCTGTTGGTGTTGGTGTTTCCACTGCATTACTGAAATGTCAAACAGTATGTAATTATATTATTTCAGTCAATATAGTAGTTCGTAAAGGTTGTTTGACGATCAGAGTAACAGTAATTGTTATGTAATTATATTACATAGGCAGTTGAAAGGATTATATATAGGTAATTAAATTAAACATTGAAAGGAGGGTGGAAAGGCAAGGCCTTCACACTTACCAGAAAATTGTAGGCCTCACAGTTCACCACTAAAACACAATAAAAACACATAAGTATGTAATTGTCAGGGTACGTCAGTCTCTTTTCAACAGAAGAGAGTAAAATACAGACTGAGGTATGGAATAATGTTTTATTTACTCCCTTCTGCTGAAGAAGGGGACTGATGTGCCCCGAAAATTATGTAATTATGTGTGGTGTTGTGTTTCAATTGTGAGCTTTAAGGACTACAATTTTCTGGTAGGTAAGTGTGTAGGCTAATGGTGTGTGACGCTTCGAAAAGTCGAAGTCGAAGGTCAAATCTCCTTCGGCTTCAATTTTGACATCTACAACAACCTTCGCATATTCGAAAAATTTCAAAGGAAGGATACAACTTCGATAAATTATCAAATGATTTAATTTTATATTACTAATTATTACATATTTCAATATTTGATAATTTTAAAACCGTTACTAAACAGAATTTTAACACCGACTAGTAATTTAACTACCACAACGTAAGCATAGATCAAACGCGGGTAAGTAAATGTTAATATATTATATTCACTATTGCCAACATAATTTTGTAAAAAATAAAAATACCTATAAAGAAATAACACCAAGGTCACTGGTATTAAACAGATAAATTGCTTTAGTTGTGCCATCATATCAGCTTGCATCTAATGTTTATTCCTTAATATTTTATCTCTTTGGAATTATTTGTGACAAATTTACAAGTGCATTTTGTCACAGAATATTTCATAGCTTCTTCGCATTTTCTTTATTATTCAAAATGGCTGATACAGAAAGTAGGAAACGAAAACGGAATTTAATTTATAATTATTATCATAGAAATGCAGATAAAACGACATGCATATGTAAAGTTTGCAAAATAATATTATAAACTCCACAATGTAGGTAAAAATTAAAACTTTATTGATAATTTACTAAGTTTAAGAGTGAGCCTGTGTGCATTAATTATTAATATAGTCCTTAGGTAACAAATAAGGAAATTTTCCTGGTCCTTGTTAGTGACAAGATATATAAAAATAATTAATTTAAAAATTAAAATTAGTGTCAAGTGACAACAACAAAAATCCTTGGTAGCTTTGACTTCGACTTTTCTTCGCAAGTTTCAATATTCGCTTCGACTTTGCTTCGCATTTAAAAAGTGGCCGTCGCACACTCCTAGTGTAGGCTTTGCCCTTCTAGCCACCTTTCAATTTTTAATTCAATACAACCACATAGCACCATAATACAGAAAACAATCAATTTTTAACTGTTCTCAATTATTGTGTCAAATTCTGATGATCATGAATCAAAGTTTAGTTACCAATGAATGAGTAACAGTATTTTACAAGTTTCCTGAGCTATAAAACTATCCAAGACAAAGATCCAGTTACCATTTGGCCATGAGAACTGGAAGCTGCAGCTTGGCGATGGTTTTAAACTTGAGGACAAACACTTCCAGCATCTTCAGCAACAGTTCTCGTCCTTGATCGACCGCCTCGCTCTTCTGGCAGATGCACTCGACCAGTTTTATTAGGACTTTGCATGACATGGTTTGGATGCTGAGAACAATAAGTGACCATCAAGATATATTATCACACTGAGCATTTTATTAGAAAGAGTTATATAGGAAGGAAAAACAGTTTTTTTTTTTAAATTCTACAATAATTCGTGAGTTTAAATTGATGGCATGTTTTCATGGAGCATTCATCACATCAGACACTTTGATACAGTTGAGGCCAATTAAGACAATCACCCGTTCCTTACTAGAGTCATCTGCTTTGGTGAAAATTTTTGCTGGATTTTTCAGTTTTTATAAAGTCTTCTCCCTATTTTTTTCTTCATTTCGTCAACTTTTCAGTGATTTTCAGTTTAAGATTTAATTTTTAAAGGAAGTTGAGTAACAATAATATATCTTGTTCTTCATTTTTATCAATTATATAAATACACCACAGACCAACCAATAATTTAAGGTGAATCTGAAAATGCAAGACGCATCATCAATGCCATGTTAATAGGAGTAAGATTGTTTCATCTGTCTGCCATTATTTTCCTGTAGACAAAAAGTGATCTCTACAGAAGTGGAGTGACAAGAATGTCTACAAAATCACTTGCTGCATTCCCTGAACGAAGTATATTTTGCATATACTTGTACTTTAGCAATTATTTCAACAAAGAGACTTTTTTTAACTAGCACAAATTTGACTTCTATCCAAGGAGCTTTGAAAAATGTTCCTTGGATCAAACATTTTGTATTGAGAAGAAATTAATATTTTCCAGGATTATTAATTACTGAACTTTTGTCAGACTATGTGCACCTGTAGATTTAAATTGTGAAGTTAAACGCACCTGAATTTGTTTTGGCAAGGTGGAAAGCAATTTTTATGAAAAAACCATTGGACAGGTCTGATAGTTTGTTAGCAAGTGTATCAGCTAAAAGGTACCTTGAAGCTGTCCATTGACATTTGAGCAAATTACAGCATTTTGAACAATGCTCTAACTAGAAGTATAGCTATAAAACAAATTCTGTTAACATCTTTTGAGGTTAAACCTTTAAAATAGTTAATAGCAAAACTTTATCCACCAACATTGTGAGCAAATTTAACAAGGCCACAAACATATTCTGAAAGATATTGTACATTTCGGAACAGAGTTCCACATAGTGATAACAGGAGATGGAAAAAGTTTAGCCTCCTGTGACTCATCTTCATTCTTTATTCTTAAGAATTAAATGTATGAATGTTTACTTTCACGTTTTAGTGATATGTGTTTAACTTGAATTGAAATTAGCCCACACACTTAATTATTTCAACCTCGCAATATCGACTCTGCAAGAACGGCGGATGAGATTGGCCTTACCGTGGCCAAGTCGTTCCAGTGGTTGTGTTATGTGATCATCACTGATGGGCCATGTGTAACTATACTGGAATGGCAACTCACAAAAAAATATTGAAATTAATTATTTCTTGTTTTGATTCTCACATCAACTGCTCTTCGCGGATGCGCCGATACCCGCTTCAGGCATCCACCTCTTCGAGAGCTATCGCTCCGAGACATGATTGGTCGACCCCTCCTTTTTCTCCTATCCTAGTCTGGTGTCAATCGGGGAGCCTATTTAACATTACATATTGCCTGAAATAGACACAGAACTATATTCATTTCTCAGCTGAACATATTAATAAACTTTGTCTTTCTTCGTGTAAACTACTAGCAGCAAGAGGTATCAGCCCACGACAGTGGCCAAGATCAGCGCTAGATAGCATCCCGCCACTTGGAGGGAATTTATCCTGAGAAACTACGCGGTATGTCTACTCGGCTTGGAGAGATGGTCCGTTAAATTAGCACATTAGTGTTACAATCCCTCTCAGGATTTTAGGATTATGTCTGCTAGTCACATTAGTGACTATGATTAGTTTACCCTAGTCAAGAAGTTGACTTTATTTTTGTATGTAGTACATCTAGTAAGTTGCGTTGTAAATTTTCACGCTCCCTCCTAATAAGTTCTGATAGAATTAAACCTAGGTCAGGGGAGTGGGCGGTAATGATCAATAATCTTCCAAGAGGTAGCCATTACCTCTTTGTCCAGTGGCAGCAGTGTAAAGTCTGAAGTGTTTTCTTCTTTTTCATTGTAAAAGCCATATAGTGTTCTATTTGTTCCTATTCCTTTCTGCTCCACCTTCTTGCATTTACAACAAGATGCACGTCAAAAGTTAAAGGAAGGTCTCCTTTAAGAGCAAATTAGTATCTCAAATTAAAAAGAGTTGGATAGTAGTTCTTTGGTTATTTTTTTGAGTAAGTTTGTCCTCTATAAGATTCAAATGAGGAATTTTTCCACAATGATATCTTACATTTGTATTACAGAGAAGAAAGATAGAGGCATACATTAATTTGGATAAAAAAAAAGGATAGAAGATGTACTGTAAAATGACTAGTCTGGGGGACAAGTTCTGAGGATGGTTATTCTTTAATAGTTTCCCACCCTCCTACCTAAATGTGAGTACATTTTATATAAAAATCTACTTTCTTCATCCCTACTACAAAAGAGTAATTAAATGGGTGGCAGTGCAATAAACAAAAGAAGATCTAATTAAAATGGTAAAGTGACCTCTTTCAACAAAACAATAAAACGGTTAATAAAACCCAAGGGGACGATGTACCTCGTTGGAAGACTTTCATCGTGCACATTCCTGGAGAAGAGATGGATGGCTTTAGTGAGGTCAGACATTGGCAGGAGTTGGCGGGCATGATGCATCAGGTCGGCTAGAGTGCTGTACGCAAGCGGCCGCAGCGACTCATTAGTTGTCCAACCGTTACCCAGGAGTATGTTTTCATCAAACAGACGGTCCATGAAGGGTACAAATTCTGGACAACATAGCATGGCTACGTAAACGATAACAAGCTAGTATGAATTGTAGAAACTGTTTTACTTTGTAAAGAAAGTAGTCATATTTAGAGACCCTATGTTATGATAAATAGATATTTGATTTTTCATCATAAAAAAAACTTGAGTTTCGATTTAAAAATTCTCAAATAAAAAAATGTTGTCCTAAAAATAGTTTTACACCACCTTGAAAAAATCACTAAAAAAAATTTTTTTTTGCATAATTTAAACATTTTTTTTGCACAGTTTAAAAATAATTTTAGAAAAAAAACTCTTTGGACTAGCAAACCCTTAAAAAGTATAGGTATTTGTTTACAGGGCTATAAAATAGGACATGGTCTATATTTACATTGTTTATAATTAAAATATTATTAAATAGATAGATAATATCATAGTAGACATGTAATGACACAAAAATAAGATGTCCCTGAATATATGTGGTACCCTAAAATGACGATCACTTTGGAAGGGAGGATAAAATTTATGTCTGCAAATGAATCCTTTAGCTTTCCTAATGTTCATATCAATAAGATTTTACATTTTTTGTTGTAACTAAGTCTTAAACATTGCGAGAGAAACTTTTTTAAATCATGATCAACAATTTGTTGTTTATTAATAAAACAATTTTATTCTCATTTAAAAAGTGAGATAAGTAGCCTATTAAAAGGCTTGCCTTTTCTTCAGTCCTAGATACAACTGCATCCAATGTTTTATAATTTAATATGTAAAATCAAGTTGAAATTTAATAAGTCTTATTTGTATAGCAACAAAATTAAAATAAATAATGAAAGTATTAATTCAAGTAATCAACCTGCAACAAAAATCTCTAGAACAATGTGTTAAAAGTAATAGTGGCAGTTATAGAAGGTTTGACTATTTCATTTTGTCAGCCATTATGGCTTGAAATTAACATTTTTATTATTATAGTCAAGCTTCATCTATTTTTGAAAACTTTTTTGAAGCAGTGCCTGTTGTGGGGATTATAAACTATTTATATATGCAATATTTGTTAAGTATTATCTAAGGGTACAATCACAGGATGAACTACAAATGGAATTTTGCCCTCAAAACATGAATTTTGTTTTAGGAATTTGTGATCAAACTTTGAATCTGTGTATACATACCTTTATTGTTTTATTTTGTGAACTATAACATATGTAATAATTATTTCTTTGAGCTTGAAACAAGTTTTGGCACATTTGAAATGGACCTTCCGAAAATGTTCAGAAAAAATGGTTCACGAAAAGTGTGTGTCCCTAATAACAGTGAGTTGACTTGGGTTGTAAGAAGGAAGACAAGAGAAAGGTGAACGTGGTTGGAACGAAATATCTTAGAATTGTATGAGGAGAAATTCTATGGACAGAGTCGATATTTTAAAATAATATATATGAAAAAAATGCATTGATCAAAAACATTTAGTAATAAATAAAATGAAAGAATATTAGGAAGAATGGTAGAGAACAAATAAAAGTAAAAACACTAACAGATATTTACACACACTTCAATATTTCGTTGCTATTATAGCATCTTCCTCAGGAAGTAGTAGTAATTAGACTGAGGAAGATGCTATAATAGCATCGAAATATTGAAGTGTGTGTGTAAATATGTGTTAGTGTTTTTACTTTTATTTGTGCTCGACCATTTTCCTAATATTCTATCATTTTATTTATTACTAAATATGGACAGAGTCCGTAATTAATGGGTGCTGAAGGAGTGTGGTTTGAAAAGGACTCCAAAGATGTGTCTTGTGTTGGTTTGGGAATGTTGAGAGGATGAGTGTGGATCGAGTGACGAAGAAAACATATGAAGGTAGAGTGAGTGTGTGGATCAAAAGGAACATTAAGACACAGGCCATTCAAGGTCATAAAAGCTGCTGGACCAAACAAAAGGGTACTTTGTTTTCAAATCTAGTAGGACTCTGTTTTAAATTTAGTAGCCCCCCAGTTTCGAGTATGGTATCATTCAAGTGAAACTTCTTGTCATTTCTGTTTAAAATCATGTGTCAATGTTTAATGTGTAATCCTATAATTCACTGTTTTGTAAACAGTATCCCATGTGACCACAGCCTAGAGAGTCGCACATCATTGTTCAATAAGAATGTGAACAAATTTGGTACAAACAGCAGCCACGCATGGTACAGGCAACAACAAACAACAGCCACGCATGGTACAAGCAGCAGCCACGTATGGTACAAACAGCAGCCATGCATGGTACAAGCAGCAGCCACATATGGTACAAACAGCAGCCATGTATGGTACAAACAGCAGCCATGCATGGTACAAACAGCAGCCACGCATGGTACAAGCAGCAGCCACACGTGGTACAAGCAACAAACAGCAGCAACCTATGGTACAAGCAGCAGCCACACGTGGTACAAACAGCAGCCACATGTGGTATAAGCGGCAGCCACGCGTGGTACAAGCAGTAGCCACATGTTATCAGCATTTCACACTTACTAATATTTTCAATAAATCTTACTAAATCCAAAGGTTTCACACGAGATTCGAGTTAATGCTTATCTAAATTGCTGATTGTTTGAACAAAATGTTTCTAAAAGTTAAAGCAGGCAAAGAAAAATAACTTCAACTTTCAATCTTGGAACATTTGAAGTTATTTCATGAAAAAAATTATTCTATACTTTTTTGATTTACCAGGCAACAGTTGTAATGGGTGCGTGATTCATTTCTGCTGCCATGGCACGTACCCAAAACAGATCAATGTGATACAAAAGTTTCAGGCTTGTTACGTGTTACTTAAAAAGTGTGGGGAACACGTCTGTAATTTGTGTAATCAAAATGGTCCAAGTGTCTACAATATCAAACAGCAATTAAAAAATCAGTATAATACAGTGAAGATGTATTTAATTTAAACCTCCTGTGGGTTGTTAAGAAATCAAGCAAGGGACCTGGCAGCGAGCGGTTATCACCTCTTCACCCACATGAAAAACTGATTGGGATCGCAGCGCTTCAATAACCCTGAGGAGTTGAAGGATGGCGTCCAATCATGGCTGAGCTCCCAGGCTCTTTTAAAGACGTAAGGATACAAAATAACGTGCCGTGTTATTATAATAAATGTATAAATTCAGGGGGTATCTGTTGAGAAATAGCCTAGAAAGTAATTAATGCATATGATAAAATATTTTGTACCCATAGCTCGTTTTCCTGACAATCCACTGAAGGGATAAATCTGAATAAGTCTAATTTATTTCACATGAAAAATGAAACAATATTAGGAAAATGGTCGAGCACAGATAAAAGTAAAAACACTAACACATATTTGCACACACTTCAATATGTCGATGTTATTCTGACCTGTGGTATATACTTCCCTAATGATGTCATTCATAAGATATTATTATTAGGCTGTTGCTCATGATAATTCAAGTGGTCGAGAGTGGGGGGAACTCACTAGTACGTAAATCAGTCGCCAGGATGTGTCTCGCCGCGATGAGCAGTTCCTTGCGTAAGTGTGCCACCTCCTGTGGACACAGTGTGAACATTCCCAGCATTCCCTTCACCAAGAGTGTGGCGTGCTTTGCCACCGCCTCTTTGTAGATCCGGTTCAGATATGCCAGGAATGAGAGGGTTTTTATCTGAGCACCCATGAAGTCCACAAATACTTCTTTACAGAACAATGGATTTTCTCTGCAAACAAACACATGTTTTTCATGTTAATAACCATCCATATTCAAACAGAGACTTATTTGTTTCTTCTGTGTAGCAACTACATTTCTATAAACACATTCCGTATGGCGTGTTGGGGGCAGCAGAGAATATATAGTGAGACGAGGTCAGCAGGGAGGTCAAGAGTTGGGGTACAGCGGGTACATGAGATAGTAGAGGAAGCAAGACTGAGATGGTATGGGGATGTAATGAGGATGTTGGAGTACATGAGATAGTAGAGGAAGCAAGGATGAGATGGTATGGACACACAAAGAGGATGGAAGGGGAGAGGATTCCAAGAAGATTAATGGATATGAAGTATGTAGGGAAGAGACCGCAAGGGAGAGATGGGAGGAACAGATAACAGCAAGTGTGCATGTGAGAGGAGGAGAGTGGAAGAGAGTGCAGGAGGAAGAATGGTGGTAGGACAGGGGGAGATGGAGGTAATTTACTAAACAGACCCTGCCACAGGCTGGAAACAGTTCATGATGATGATGATGATGTGTAAAAATTATAATTTTAATAAAATATGTTTTATTAAAAATAGATCTGTATAGTGATTTAGAAGCTACACTTTGTATAACATTGTCTTTGCTAAAAA
Source organism: Timema bartmani (assembly GCA_902151455.1). Taxonomy (NCBI): domain Eukaryota; kingdom Metazoa; phylum Arthropoda; class Insecta; order Phasmatodea; family Timematidae; genus Timema; species Timema bartmani. Next base: position 112,254 of record CABFWB010001575.1, read on the forward strand.
GTATTAAAATATATTTAAAGCTTTCCACTGCAAATAAAACACACTTATTTAACAAATTATTATATATTAAATTAGGGGTGGATGGGATCCCTAAATTTGTCATATTTTATCAAAAATAATTTTATAACAACTTGAATAGATTTTTTTTATTTACATAAAGTTTTAAAAAGATATATTTACTAAACCCAGGCTCGACCCGACTTGATACTCAGGAGATTTATAAAAGATCGCTCAAGATCGACTCAAATGAATAAAAACGGTATTCACAGACTCATAATATTAATAAAACTTCAAACATTTATCAAGACTTTTATTTTAACACTTGTAAATAAAAGTTGCATATTGTTTTAACAAATACCTACAACTTCAAGAAATAAGATAAAATTATCTAATTTTTATCTGCCCATGATGTTTTGTAGAATTTTTTGCACTCTTCAAAGAATTAAATAAAAAACATCATTTTCAAAAGAAATTACCATAACTAATGTGTAATGGTAGGGTGATTGCAAGATGAAATGGAGGACCTACAGTTTAACGTGAGATCCGAACCACGGTGGAGGCCTGGCATTCCTCACATTCACAAGTTGATGATTAATACACGTCTTGTCAGAGGTGAAGGAAGGGTTTGGTCAATCAGATAAATCTGTACCGGGACCGAGAATTGAACCGCGGACCCCCAACAAAGAAGTCAGACACCTTACCCCTAAATCACAAGGTCACCGTACATTTGATATGAATATATGAAAGGGAAGCTGGACATCTCACCTGTGGGCCGCTGAGGGCTGTAGTGTGATTGTAGTCATGACCAGAGGAATGAATTCCATGACATCATTGTGGACATTCTGTTTGTATAGTGTGTACATCAACACCACAATTATCGGAAGTTCTTGCAACACTTTCATTGAATTAACAGCTCTTGGGATCATGTTATACTGCAAGAGGAAGCAAGTAAATTATGTAGAATGCATAAGGTTCACATATATTCTTAAGGATATTAGGAAGAATACCATTAGTCATAACTCAATCGCAAGAAATGAAGTTAATTAAAATAAATATTATAGTTGAAACAATTAACATAGGTTTTGATTTCTTTAATTGATACATTAAGACATATTTTAATAAAATACATGAGTGAGATATTTAAACTGAAAAATGTCATGGAAGTGTGATTGAGGAGAAAGGTGGAAGTAAAGAGGATGTAATGAGAAGAGAACAGCAGGGATAGTTGTTCTATAGGTGTGTAAGAGACCTGCTCTGGAGAGTTGTTCTATAGGTGTGTAAGAGACCTACTCTGGAGAGTTGTTCTATAGGTGTGTAAGAGACCTACTCTGGAGAGTTGTTCTATGGGTGTGTAAGAGACCTGCTATGGAGAGTTGTTCTATAGGTGTGTAAGAGACCTGCTCTGGAAGAGTTGTTCTATAGGTGTGTAAGAGACCTGCTATGGAGAAGAGAAGTGTCCTAGAAGTGTAAGGAAGTGTTGTACAGAGTGTACTTTGTATCCATTGTCACATATGTAACAGAAACATGGACAGTGAATGTAAGAGAGACTAGGAAAGTGGAGGCCATGGGAATGAAGTTTGTGAGGAGCGTGTTAGCTGTCACCAGAAAAGCTAGGATTAGGAAAGAAGCTATCCGGGAAAGAGTTGGGGTACAGGGAGTACATAAGATAGTAGAGGAAGCAAGACTGAGATGGTATGAGCATATAATGAGGATGGAAAAAGAGAGGATGCCAAAGAAACTTATGGGGAGGAAGTAAGTAAAATAAAGATCGCAAGGGCGGCGCCAAGAAAGAGATGGGAGGAGCCAATAACAGAAAGTGTTCAAGTGAGAGAAGAAGAATGCTATAAATTAAAGGCGGAAGAATGGTGGAAGGACAGAGGAAGATGGAGGCACAGGCTGTAAACAGATGATGATTATGATTACGATAATGATAATGATGAATTGATACATTAACAGACATTTTAATAAAATAAATCATTGAGATATTTAAATTAAAAAATGTCATGGTCTAGTAAAAAATTATCAATACGTATATGTTTAAGATATTTCTATCAAAAGGCTTGATTAATAAAAAATATATAGAGCATCAATTTATTATATCTACCAAATCAGCTTAGAACTAATTGTGTTAAACATTTTATTCATTATACAAAGTGTTATATTCATTGTTAAAAATTAAACTTAAATTATTACTGACAAAAAGCAATAAGAATCCTAATCAAACTTTATTCAGCTTCAGGAATATTTCTATATTTGATTTGGCTTTGCTTTCACTTTAAAACCAAAAAATGGATTTTCCCAACTTTATTGATAAAACTTATCCAAGCAATTGTCAGAAATGTGTTTAATAATACAGTTATCTGAAATTTTGAAAAATCAAGTGTGGTGTGATGATTTGTTTAAATATTTGAGTGTTCTTAATTTTTAATAATCTTTTTTTAAATTTGACAATCTTAGTGCAGTTAATATACCTGCTGGGACAATACAATAAATTTTTCAAAAGTGTTGACAGTTTTTACTCAGTATATCGGTAAACGCCAGAAATAGCGCAAATCTGGAAGGCTGACTATATCTGCTCTGGCACTTTTTATCTCAGAAAGCAAAGCAGATCAGATCAGCTCATGCCACTTTTAACGATAGAAGGCAAAGTCAATCCAATAGGCTCGTAGCACTTTTAACGGTAGTAGGCAATCCGATCTGCTTTAGCACTTTTAACACTAGAAGGCAAAGCATGTCAGATCGGTCTGTGGCACCTAAAGAGTTAATCGTTTTTATGGTCCCTTATGATTGGTGACAATACACACTACACTTTCAATGTGATTTGTAGTTGTTGAATTATATGAAAGAAAGAACATGCATATAAGAATTGTAAAAAGTATTTAATGTTTGTTAAATGATAGTGGTTGCTTCCTATTAATTTTATGTTGTACTCAATTATATAGCTGATAGCTATTTTTAATATTTAAAAATGATTACACTAGATTGAATATTCAATGATAAATTCTATAAAACTTAAAAAATATAATTTTTTTTAAATCAGGCTTAAAATGACCTGGAAACAGCTTTTAACCTAAGAGAAGATTCTGTGGAGGTTAAACAAGTTTTGTAAGTGTATTGTTATAACACTATTAGTGCCACGATCCGATATGATTGGCTCCACCTATTATTGCTAAAAGTGCCACGATCCGATCTGATCGGCTCCACCTACTATCGCTAAAAGTACCACAATCCAATATGATGAGTTACGAAAAATATATTCTTTAGATTTTCAGGTTATGTCATGTGAATGAAAAGATTCCTTTACCAATGTAAGTAAATAGGCGTAATGACTTTGTAAATTTATATAATAAGTAAAAAAAATATGTAATTATTCATTATAAAAGGTTTTTCTATAAATTATACCTTCCTCATTCATAATAAATTAGTGTACCGTGATTAAATTAAATTATCCCAGACGGGTGGTGAGAGGTGTAGCGAAATTAAAATAATAATAATAATAATAATAATAATAATAATAATAATTTGCAATGTCTAATTCATGATTGTGAAGCATAAACAATTTTGTAAAATTTGTAATTTTATAGCTCTTAGACTTAAAATATTATTTGCATAGTAATTTTTTTTCATACATTTGTATAAAAAATTATTTTTTATCAGATCCAAAACGCGATAAAAATCAAAATATTTGACATGATATGAAAAAACCTTTCAATTGTACTTAAAATCATTTTAATATGATGAATGTACTGAATAATCTGACACCTTAGCTCAATTGGTAATGTGTCTGTCTAACGAGCTAAGGGTACCAGGTTCGATTACCAGCATGGCCGAAAAATATATCATTAATGAAATGTGGGTTTACCCTTTCACAGTAATAAATTAATGGCCGGGGACTGGATGTTGTGCCTGTCCTAGTCTTAAGTTAGTTTATAAGGCATATGATGCCTAGCAAGTCAGTAGTAAAAAATATATTACTTGAATAGAAAACTGATTCAGGCCACAAGCTGTAGACAGTAATGGATGTAAAAGTGAAAAGTTTATTGAATACATACAGAAAGTTATTCGATTATCAATAATATTTGCATAAATCACCAGCAATAAGGACTTGTATTCCATGCTTAGTAGCAAAGCATACATCAACACGCCACCATTCTCAGGAAATATTACTGGGACATTCAAAAGACACTCGGGAACATATTAAACGTAATTATTAATATCTCGTGTGTCAACAATAACAAATATTGCTATATTTAAAAGATAGCCAATACATACATGAATTCAAATGTGTAATTAATTGATACGTAGATGGTATCACCAGGATGTCATAATAAAGGAATCACATTCTAAGTTGTAATTTTTCATTTAAATGAATACTATACACAAGCGTGTTTTATCAAATTAATGAAAACCCAAAGAAACACATTTTCACTCCCCGACATCTTGTGCAAAGCACTTACATGTATGGCCGCACCGTTGGTGGTGGTCTGGTCAGTGTAAATGGGAGTGATGGAGTAGATCTTGGTAAGAATTTGTTCCACATTTATCTCGGAAAGATCTGCGACACGATAATTCGGCCGAGGCTCAAAGATGTTGGAAAGATGGTTGGGTAATTCTCGGTAAATAGTTTTGACAAAATTAAGGAAATGCTGAATCTGAAATACAATTCAATAAATTAAATAAATATTATTTATTTGGTTTAAAACACTTGGAATTACTAATATTTTGTATCTAATAATATTAATTATATCCAATGTTTAAACTATGTTTGTGTCATGTTAATGATGACTATCAGTAACATTACTAAACCGGACCTCAGGATTGAAGGTGGGCCGAAAGTGGCGATGCAGTTCGTTGATGATGCGGAGACACACTAGAGCATTCTCCTCGTTGTCTGTCTCAAGAAGTTTGAGCATCAAGGTCAGAATATGCTTCACATACGGCCGCAGATGGTCATTGGACGGGAAGCGATGGATCATTTCCAAGATCAACTTACGAACTTGCTATATAAACCAGAAAATAGCATTCATGTTTGTTTGTTTATTTATTTATTTATTTATTTAGCACCGCGTCTTACTACCTGTTAAGGTTATACGCTTAAGTACTAACTATACTAATGGATTAGAAATTGGGAAGGTTGAATTTTGAGGAAGTGAACCCGAATTTGCGTGCAGGGAGAGTGTAAAACTATTTAGAGAAAACCACCCCCAGTTTACCCGACCGAGATTCAAACCTCGATCTCCCCATCCTCGGTGGTCTAGCTCAACACAACTGGCGCGTTAGCCAACTACGCCACCGAGGCGGGTAACATTCATGTTAATAATTCCAACTATTCCCTTGGTTTTTTTTTTAGTCTATGGATGTCATTCAGAGTGGATCAGCTTGATTTAAAACCAAATTAATAATTAATACAAATATTAAAACTAATTCTTTGCATTTTATATATAGTGTAGTTTTATTTGCAAATATATGTTTGTGGCTTTACGGTTACTAAATACGGCTGAATTACTAAAAGAAATATCCAAATTGCTTTAAGCTATTCAAATCCGGTAAAAGTAATTGGATGTATAAACTACAGGTTTTTGTTATTGTTTAGGGCTGATTTCAATATCAGGTTAAAGCACTAGTTAACTAATTTGAATTATTTTAACTAATTTTGAATGATTTTTGACTAGAGTTTAGTTGGCTCATAATTTACTATAAATATGTGTAGGTTGGCAACTAATAATGTTTGATAACAATATACATTTAGAAGACTGGAAAACGAATCACTTTCAACCCATCCATACATAAATATCTGGGATTCCAGACAGTGGTTTGTGGAATATCTAAGTTTTTGATGTCAGTGAATTTTAAATACAATGTATCAATTTAAAAATAATAAAGTTTTGGCTGCGTCTATAATTTTGAAACAAATAAATGTGACGTTCTTCAATACTATGTCCTTCAACCAAAATATTAATATAAGAGACACTGAAACTGCCTTATAAATCATTCTAAAATATTTGTGAGTCGTTACCTCAAGGTTTTAATTTGAAAATCAATGTGTCTATAGCAATGTTAGGTTCAATTAGACTATTGTATATGTTACAGGAAAAGTATATTCTCCAGTAAGAGTCGACTTTACCTAGGCCGAGTCGACTCTTACTGGTCTTTTTAGTAAAAGTTGATTAAAAGCGAAAAGTGATGAATTTCGATCAACATTTACTAGTCAGAGTTGACCGTACCTAGGGAAAGTATACTCTTACTACCTTGAGTTAGTAAAAGTTGACTTTTTGCAAGGAAATGGTTTACTACCTAATAAAAAACAAATAAAACAGCAAAACCTTTATGATACAAAGAGAGATATAAATATTTATTATTTGTTACAGCAAGGTAAGGATTTGTGACACTTTGAGTTGCAGAGCTAATCTAACCTAACCTAACCTAACCTAACCTAACCTAACCTAACCTAACCTAACCTAGAAAACAGTAAACAAATAGAGCTGGGATATTCAAAACAAAGATGTGCGCGCGAAGTCGCATGTGGAGAGCAACATCGCGGAATCAACTTTTACTAAACCACAGCAGGCATAGTTAACTCTTCCTAGGAAAAGTTGATCTGTTTATTCTCTATCGACTTTTACTGATACTTTTAGTAAGAGTCGACTTTACCTAGGCCGAGTCAACTCTCCCTAACAATCTACTTTTCCTGTGACATATACACCAATTTTCAAGTTTGCCCATTTATGTATTATAATATGTCAATATATATTCAAAAATTATTATTTATGTCAGTTCACACAAAGAATAGGTGAACATCTAGCAAATTCTTCTTAAATATAAAATGAATATAAAACAATAGGTTCCATGTTCATCCAATAATAGTGCTTGTGAGAATTAATGAAGCACCAATGAGGCAAGATTGTAAAGTTTCAAATTGTTGCAGCTGTTAGTGAATACAGAAACATGCCAGATACAGAGAGAATAAACTATCAAAATCGTAAAACGTATAAAAAAGATCTCAACTGTAATTAATAAAATGTGTTTTAAGAGCAATTGGAATTGGAGAGTGCCAAGACTTGTTTTATGTTACATTCCTAGTAAACCTACCTGAATGTTGTACTCTCCGATAAATAGTGGCTCTCCATCTTGCAAAATCTTTAAGAACTTTTTCATGGAATGATCCAGAAATGTGGGGTATTCTGAAGATGATAAAATTACCTGAAAAAAATTTCAAATGTAAATTATATAATGAGTAGGCCTACTCTACTGTTACAAATTGATCTCAATCAAACTTAATGCTCACTTAGAATATAATTGTTACATACTTTCTTTTTTTCTACACTCCATAGGGGTAGCTGCATTGTATCTGCTTGGAATGGTCTCAGACATTTCTCAAATAAACAACACTCAAGAAAATCCTCTATTGTCTCTACTCAGAATGGTCTCAGACATTTCTCAAATGAACAAACCTCAAGAAAATCCTGCATCGTCTCTACTCAGAATGGTCTCAGACATTTCTCAAATGAACAACACTCAAGAAAATCCTGCATCGTCTCTACTCAGAATGGTCTCCAGTTATACATTTCTCAAATAAATAACACTCAAGAAAATCCTGCATCGTCTCTACTCAGAATGGTCTCCAGTTATACATTTCTCAAATAAATAACACTCAAGAAAATTCTGCATCGTCTCTACTCAGAATGGTCTCAGACATTTCTCAAATGAATAACAGTCAAGAAAATCCTGCATCGTCTCTACTCAGAATGGTCTCAGACATTTCTCAAATGAATAACAGTCAAGAAAATCCTCTATTGTCTCTACTCAGAATGGTCTCAGACATTTCTCAAATGAACAACACTCAAGAAAATCCTGTATCGTCTCTATTCAGAATGGTCTCAGACATTTCTCAAATAAACAAACCTCAAGAAAATCCTGCATCGTCTCTACTCAGAATGGTCTCAGACATTTCTCAAATGAATAACAGTCAAGAAAATCCTCTATTGTCTCTACTCAGAATGGTCTCAGACATTTCTCAAATAAATAACACTCAAGAAAATCCTCTATCGTCTCTACTCAGAATGGTGTCCATTCGGACATTTCTCAAATAAACAACCCTATTATAAAAATTATGCACTATATCCACAAATAGGCAGACTGAGTCTTAAATTTTATGTTATAAGTACAAAATATGTATCTAAGATTGACTTCATCATCATAAAGGGAGTAGGATGAAATCTTAACTTTCTATACAATTACTAGAGTGCAGCAAAACCACTATGTTAAAATAAAAATTAATGTTATCCTATCAGCCCCGTGAATTTTATTTGATTTATTCGCCCTTATACATAGAATTAGGTAATATAATTTATTCGTCACTTTTATCCTATCAAAACACATGCCTAGACGTTAAATATATTTAATTAAATTCCATAAAATTATTTATGTATAGTTAAATAATATTGGTGAGAAAATATTTCTTAACTTTAAATTTAAATTTAATCTAAATATGAAATTCTCAGACTTATTTTTTAAAAATATTGCCAACACTATCAGTTCATAATTAGTAATTAAAAATACATTGCTAGTGAATTTTTTTATCTTGCCAAACAAATATAAGTATTAGAAGCAGCGATGCCAAATGTACGATCTGGATATTATGATAAAATTGCTATACTGGAACGACATATCGGCGCACAGTCTGCAGCACAACACAGTCGGCGCACAGTCCTCTGAATGTGAATCAAACAACGATATTACAAGGTTACTAGTAGGGAAATGACCCGTTTGAGATTGTCTGCAGCACAACACAGTCAGCGCACAATCGGTGCACAGTCCTCTGAATGTGAATCAAACAACGATATTACAAGGTTACTAGTAGGGAAATGACCCATTTGAGATGGTTTGCAGCACAACATGGTCAGCGCACAGTCAGCGCACAGCCCTCTCAGTGTGAATACAAATTGAGTCTCGCTTTATCAGGTTTGGGAAAAGAAGAAGATGATGATAATAATAATAATAATCTTTGAGTCAAAAATGTTCATGATTCTAACTTTTTTTTTTAGATATGAAACTAAAATAAGAGCTTAATAAACAAGTGGTGATACTAGTTCATAAGTCTGTGATTAGATAATATTCAAAACCAACAGTATTGCCTATTAATTCTAATCCAACTGGAAATTAAATCAAAGTCTCTTGTTGTTGGAGTTTGACAGTAAGGGCTATATTTTTTTTTAGAATATAAAGCACTAAGCCTTCACAATATTGATCAAATGGCCTATTTTTTAAATAATTTATATTAAAATATTGTTACTATTTAATAGATAATCTGGATAAATCATACGAATAGTAGCCAATGATTTCCATACATCCATCACAGACTCTCCCTTAAACTATGACCGAGTGATGAATCACCCTCAGCACTAGACGAACCCTGGATATTCCGATGGTAGAGCATTGGTGCACTAAGGCAAGTATCCTGGGTGAGAATCTCAAGACCAATTGTCATTTTACAAAATGTACAAATATGATACTTGATAAGGCTGTATCTGTAGTCTAAGGATCAAAAGATCGTTTTGATCTCCCAAACTTTGTTAGTCGTGTTCACTTAATTGTACAGGCGTGTTCTTTCTCCAAATTCTTGGTTTGTTGTTTCTTCTGCCCGCTAGCAGATTTATCGTGAAAAAGAGTCGACCTTTGAACGCATCTTCTCTAAGTTATAAAATAAAAATAAAGATTTAAAGTCTGCCATTTTTAGATAATTTAATGCAGGAAGTTAATAAGGTTTTTGTTTGTTTGAGAGTGGTTGAAATGGAGGCCATTCCAAGTGGGTACAAATCAGTCATCGCCAAGAACTCAGTAACAATGAGCAGATTCCTAAATTTCAAAATATACATACCATCATAGGGAGTCAAAATCAAATAGATAAATTTCCTTTATTTGGTTAAATTGTTTAACATTTTTATTTTATTTTTACTTTAAAAGTTAAAGTTGTTACTTTTCCTTTGATGTTGTGCTAAAAAAATGTATCTATATTTTATGTACTTGATGTAATTAGGGTACAAGAACCTGAGAATTTTACACGGTTGCGAGCGATTTGTGAGCCAAGTCTGTTGATGTATCTAAGACCTAGATTGGAACATTTTACTGTAAGAGGGAATGGAACTAAGGCACTTGCCTCAAAGTTTTCGCTGAGCTCTTGAGCCGCCCTTAGCTTGATCTCATCTTTTGAGCCAAGGTCAGCCAGCATCGTTACATAAGAGCAGAAGGTATTGATATGGGCGATGGGGTCGGGAAGAAGCGACGACATGGGAGGGGGCGCCATTGTCTACTGCAAACAGTTACAACAGCCAACCTGTCGACAAAAACGTTCAATACGATTGATTAATCACTGTACTAGGTAGTGACCTGAGAAACAGTAATGAAAAATTGTCCAATGGCTGGCCTACCATAGGACCATGACAGTGTAAACAACTCTTGTGATTTTAAATATAGTTTGGGATACTCTGGTAGCGTAAATATCTCTTGTGATTTTCAAGTACTTTTAGTTTATATTTTGAACAAATTGATAGGTAAATTTTTGTCTATAAATTTTGTGTGGCCCGCATTGTCTAAGGCACTACTCTTACAAGATACTAGACTGTCAAAGACAGAAATATCAGTGTTCGATCCTGGACAGGTGTTTTAAGGGTGGTTTTTTCTTAAATGGTTTTCCACTTTCTTCACACACAAATGTGGGTACACTCCCTCTAAATTCAACCTTCCTGATCCCTAAGCCATTGGTGTAATTAGTACATAGATGTACAACCTAAATGGGTAGTATGACACGATGCTGAAAAAGAATATGTATGAAGAGAATAGCCATAGACAATGCGTGTGTTTCTCTTGAACCCTGTGTGTAACAATTAACAAGGTAGCATAGAGCAAAAGTTATTGCGAGAGATGCATTGATACACAGCTAGATGAGGTTATTAAAAGCAAAAATGACAATGTAATAAACCGGTAAAATAAAAACTGTCAGGTGGCAAATTTTATACAAGCCTACAATAGTTTATTATATAATAACCGAAGGAAAAAAACCAAAGAAAACACTTAAAACAGTAGTCTTTTTTTTTTCCTATTAAATCCTTTTTTAAAAAAAAGATTTTGTGAATCATTTTCCTGATTAAGTCTTAATATGAATAGTGTGGGGGGAAAAATTTGATTTGAACTAAGCTATATCCTTATAAGATGTATTATTTGCATTGGCCAACAAAGTTTTGTTGAAATTATATGAAAATAATTCTTGATGTTTCAAAATCTTTTGTCACACACTTTGGTTGTCAAATTATCTAGGACTCTAGAACATCACTCTCGCAATATAGTGGAGTGCCGATGATAGGGATATCCAGGTTCAAATCTCAGTCGGGTTTATTGAGGGTGGTTTTCCCTAAAATGGTTTCCCACTCTACCTTCATACAAATATGGGTACAATTCCTCTAAATTCAACTTGTGCTATGGATTTTTATCGCTCAAGAAAAATTGGTCGACCCAACTGGGTTTGAACCCACGAACATCGAGTCCTGAGGCAAGCACTTTACCCCAAGACCACCGAGGTAGACTATATTAATAATTAATTTAGCACTGCCCCTCTTACTACCTGTTCAGGTTATATACTGTACTAATTAAATCTATTGCATGCAGAGGTCTGAAATTTAACAATTAGTAGCCCTGTGCGACAAGAGAACCTTGAAACCGGAATTTTAAAATTTGAATAAGATTTTTATTAAATTAATTACAAACCGAGTCATAAGAAATACAATGAAGAGTTTTTTCTTATCTGTTAGAAGCAATGAAAACAGTTGCCAGGGGTAACCACACAATCCATTGCATGGTTACCCAGGGCAACAATGTGTACAATTTAATAGTAACTTATTCTAGTGATCAATATTAATAAGCTAAATGTTCACTTCACTGTCATTCTTATAAACAATTATTTCTAATTTTGTTAGACACATATTTTTAAATCTAAAACTTTATTTCCTTAAAAAATATATTTTCACACTACAGGTACAGAAAAAGAGCCAACTAACAAACATAAATGAACAAAGAATGCAGCAAATCACATATTTATTCCATTAAATACGGACTTTTTAACTAGAGTGCATAATAAAGGGCAAATCGCTTCTCCTCCTTATTAAAGTTCACTGTAAGGGCTGCTATAGTAGGCCCCGTCACTTGAAAGAGAATTTAGACACCATAAAAATTGACTTCCACCTTTTAACTCAAGGTCAATGAAATTTCAAAGTGCACTTAGCTTCAAAGGGCCCTTAGACAGACTTTTCAGACATGCCATGGTGTTCAGTATAGAATGTGTTAACCAACACGGCATGACTACGATAAATGTATTTTAGTAAGCTTACAAATTATTATTTTTTTAATTCTTTTTCTTTTATTTGAGGTAGGCCTATTTAACATGCACTTTCTGAACCGATTGATTATATCAGCACAGGACTTGATAAATTAACTTAGCCTAAATCTAGAATAGACCCAAATCCAGCCCCCAGCCGTTAATTTCCATCACTATGAAAGGGAAAACCCACGAGATGATAAACTTTTCGGCTATGCCGGGAATCGAGCCCTGGTCCCTTGGAGCACACTACCGACTGATGTAAGGTGTCGAACAACTAAATAATAGTCAAAGTAAAATATTTTAACGTATTTCCCTTTAATGTGTCAAAGAAAGTGTTTGCGTGTAGCAGGCCTAGTACTAGATCCAAAGTCTATTAGACCCGGTATGGTTGATAGGAAACGCAAAAGACATGCAAGGGGTATGAGAAAACACAAGTACGAAAAATCATCACCAGTAAACCTGGCAGTTTTGAATACAAACCCAAGAAATTCCTGCCCAAGGGCAGAAACACTAGCACTTATTCTTGAACACAAATGGTCTCTTGAAATGAGGTTCTTATAAACCACACCAGATCCAAATTCAGTGACAGTAAAGGCCAAGACGGTTCATAAAAGGTATATATTATACAATAAAAAGGGGTGCACAGGGAGGGGGTTAGAGACCCTATCAAAACAAAAATAATTTAACTATAAAATATGAATTACCTTATATACAATCACATACTATATATAATTTCAAGTGATGTAATCAAAAGCTGTTCCATTAAGGTTAACGTATCATCATTCGTGAAGAATACATAAATTAGGTACTATTAAAATAAACAATTAAGCAAGCTAAAGTTTACAAGTCGTGATATCCACAGATTTATGATTGGCAATTATAGTCGATTAATCGATTAGTCTATTATTTTGATGTTACTAATCGATTATTTTACCAAGTAATATGATTGCGATTAATCGAGCTAATCGATTACATTTCTAACGATTATTAAATAATCGAATCAAATAATCAGTATAAAAGTCGTATTTTAATTTTTCAAAAAACATTTCCTTTTTACTTCTATATATCAAGAAAAAGTATTGCAATCGTGAAAAATTTTGATGTCGAGATCAATATGAATTTTAACATTTCATGTAAGTGACACTAGCAAAGTGGATCTTACTCAAATAATAATTAGTACAGACACTCTGACTGATTGTGTAGAGGCTCATAAATATAAAGCGGGCTACAGACGATTTGACTTGAAGGGCAGAAACAGGGGTTGTTGTCATTGGAAGCGAGTGGTTTTTAGGCCTCTCAAGTACAAACCTATGTTTTAATTAATACGTATTTTAATCAATAAAAATTATAACAACAGTAATTTTAATATTACTTACTTACTTTATGGCATTAGGAACTCGAAAGTTCATTGTCACCCTTACAAAAGTACGCAATCGATCCCTATCTTGAGCTAGTTCTATCCAGTCCAACTCATTACATCCTATCTCTTTCAGGTCCATCCTAATGTTATCCTCCCATCTGCGTCTACGCCCGGCTGTGGTCTAGGTCTTTCCAGTGGTCTCTTACCATTAGGTTTGCCAGTCAAAACCTTGAACGCGGTTCTAATTGTTTCCATTCACGTTGAATGTCCCGCCCACCGTTATCTGCGAGATTTGACCACCCCAACAACTTCTGGTGAAGAGTACAGTGTATGTAGCTAATCATTATGTAGCCTCCCCCACTCTCCACTATCTTCATCCATATTTTTTGTCCGTATATTTTGTTTTAGAACACCCTAAATTTCTTCTCGTCCTGTACGGTAAGTCAGAGTAAAGTTGAGAGTAAAACAGAAACAATACAGTATACAATCTTAGGACAGTGGTCCAGTGCTAAAAGCAAAAGAAGGGGCCTCTTTCATAAACTGTTTTGCTGACAACGCTGAAAGTATAGAATAATATTGTATCATAGCACTGGGAAGCATACATACACACCACCCCTCAACCCCTTCCCCTAATCTTGCATTACGCATAGTAAGTAAATAATGGTAAGGCTGTTTCTTTTGAATTATTGAAAATGATGCCAAATAAAGTTCTTTACAAAATAAATGTTTTAAACCCAGTTTTAAAAAAATCATGTAGATTTATACTATACTCACTGATGTTTATAGTGGTCCTTAGAATTATTACAAGCGCACTTAATTGTAGAGTTATTTCAATTTATTACTTATCATTGCAAAAATGTAAGACTATTAAAAATAGAAATCTTTTTTTAAAAATATATTTTGATAAAACAAATAGTTTTCAATTTTTAGGTAAAAGAGTGAGAAAGTCTGTTCGGTGCACCCTACCTTTTTTTTCAAATACATTAAATTAATAATCAATTAGTTGTTAATCGAGTATTATTCTACCAATGCATCGATTCATAGTTTTTTTTAAATTAATCGATTACTGAACACTAGTCGCCCATCTCTACCACGGATCATTGATCTCTATAATATAACTAGGACATCTGTGGCTGAAACTTTCGAGCTGTCGTCTTCATACCACTGTATAAGAGAGAAAGAAACTTTAGGGTATCTCTTTCTCTCTTACATCCATATAAGGCAATGTGGCATTTTGACATCGTTCATTAATTTGATTGAATATATGAGATACAACAATGTGTGAAAGGTTGGTGGTGAAGGGCTTTGCACAGAAGAAAGGGTTTGATTACAATGAAACATACTCACCCATAGCCCATTTAACTACTGTCAGGACCCTGCTTGCCATCATAAACAAAGAAGATTTAATTGCCTTCCAGTTGGACGTGAAAAATGCATTCCTACACGGAGATCTTTCTGAAGAGGTGTATATGAAGCAGCCACCTGGCTTCTTAACTGACAGCAGCCTTGTTTTTAAGTTACACAAGACCCTCTATGGATTGAAGCAGGCACCACGGAGTGGAATACTAAATTTGACAAATTTGTGAACTCTCTCGGATTTGAGCAGTCTGAAAACGAAAAATGTATGTACTTCGACTTCAGCAACAGCATCAACACTTACCTTTTGGTTTATGTAGATGACATAATTTTGAAAGGGAACAAGCTGCATAAATTGAATGACATAAAAACATCCCTTATGTTAGAATTAGAGATCAAGGATCTTGGAGGTTTGCACAGCTTTCTAGGTATAAAAATTCATTAGAAAACTGATGGTATATTCCTTAGCCAATCATCCTACTTGAAGAAAGTTCTCAAGAAATTTGGTATGGAACAGTGCAAACCTGTCAAGACACCGATGGAGGCAAAACCACCTGAAATAACTACTTCAGAGTGCACAATTAAAAATAACCGTACCGTGAGCTTGTTGGTAGTTTGATGCATGAGATGCTCTATACTCACCCTGATCTGAGCTTCTCAGTGAATTTTTACAGCAGGTATCAGAGCAATGAAACAGAAGCACACTGGAGTGCACTCAAACGAATACTAAGATACATTCAAGGAACACTTGAAGTTGGTCTCTTCTTTCCGAAGAACTGTGATGTCACCTTACGGGCCAACATTGATGCAGACTGGGCTAATGACAACAATGGTCGTAAATCTACATATGGGTACTTATTCCTAGTTTATGGTTCCATTGTTGATTGGAATACACGTAAGCAGACTACAATCGTGCTGAGCTCAACAGAGTCAGAGTTTGTCTCCTTGTCAATTGCATCATCCGACCTACTCCAGTTAAGAAGACTTATCCAGGACTTTGGAATCATTCTAGGAAACACCAAAGTGTGTGAGGACAACCAGTCCTACATAAGATGTTTGGATAAATGGGAACCTGAAGTTTATACTCAGGTCATGTGATAACCTAACATTGAAACAGGTAATAAACATCTTAAGTTAGGTTATAATTTAACCTCGACAAAACCTGACATTGAAACAGTGGCCCTAATTTAACTGAACTATTCGCCATCAGATGGCGGGGCATTTTGGATTTGAATTTTGTAAACTATCATGTAGTTTAAACTTATTTTCGTAGTAACAGATATTGTTGCTGTTAGATGGCAAGTCCTTAAATGTTAGTATGTAAACTTTTATTCCCTGTGTCAAAAGACTTGACGATCACATAATGGCGTGTCACCAAGTGAGCTAGGGATATTTATATATTTTTGTCATGTTATGACGATTCCCTTTTCATTAACACAAGCTAGGTTATTTGTTGAAGGTTATCTCATCTCTTGGATATGGCCATATAATAATTATTATTATTGTAGGATTAATTTAGTTTGTCTTTCTTGGAGTCGCCTTTGGAGTGTAGCTAATCATCCTAGCGCTCATTTGATTTGCTTGTATCATACTATAGTCTTGTTTGACACCCTTAAGGCACTTATGTTATGTTTATGTCTACAGTTGGTTTTAATTGCGCGTTGCTTGGGGAGCTGAGCTTGTTCTCTGGTTTCCTTGTTGGCCACATCTAAAGTTGGGCTAACGCTCTTTTAGTTTCATTATTGGCTTACCCGTGGGAATTTTCGCTACGAGTAAAGACACTATCTGTCTACTCCTAATCAACTGAGTACTTGTACCTGTATTATTTATATTGTCAATGAATAAAATATCTACTCTTGTTACCTCCATGCCTATAATTTCTCACGGGAGGGGGTCCACAGATGTTACCCGATAAAATTGTTAACTTTGTGGACGCGCGCTTGTGGCTGTCATGTTAGATCATGCTGGGAACGAGACAGAAGACAATGTATCTTTTTTCGTGTTGCCAACCTAACCTAGCCTAAATACCTTAACCATATATGACATTTATCATTGGTGAAACGTGGGTTTACCCTTTCATAAGTGATAAATTAACGGCCAGGGTCTTGATATTGTTCCTGTCCTAGTCTTAAGTTATATTATAAGGCACATGAAGCTACAACAGGCCTAGCAAGCCGGTAGCAGAAAATATATGACGAAGATTAAACTGACCCGGACCATATGCTAGAAACAGTAATGGATCTAACGTAAAATTACTATTTTAAAGGCATTTTTTTTAAGAATTAACATTTTCTGACATGACCTCTTAGCCTTAATTTATGGGTATTGATTACCTGAAAAATAAAGATTACTCTAGTTTATTTTGTCACCCTTCCAAATCTTCCCCCTTTGGCAAATGCCTACTCTGCTCTGCCCAATATAAACAATCCAACGTAAAAGTTGAATTTTAAATAGAATTTTCAATATAAGATGAACTTTTACCGTCTAATTTAAAGTATCCATAAATAAATGTGAATACATCTTCTGTAAGTGAATATTTCCAGTCTAATTACAATTGGAAGAGATGTAAAGAAAATTTCAAAGGCACTTTTTGAACTATAAACTTCAAATTTTCAATTATTTTTTTAAATATAAATTTAAAAAGGTAAATTTGAAATGTGACAAAAATGTGTTTTACTTTAATCATATTTTCGGTCTATTCATGTGTGAAAATAATGTACTAAGATAGTGTCACAATGAGTTTTAAAACTCGAAACCACCAGGCGTAGCATGTTAGGAACAACCTATGTTCCTACCTGATAACTATAGTACCTTGATACAGGACAACAATGCCTTTTACCTGTTTATGTAACATAATATTCTTTAATAGAACAAATATTCAATTGGTAATGCTAATCAAAGAAAATATTAAGAAGAAATTTTGTCACACAGACAAAATTTATTATGATTGAATTAATTTAATTAAAATGATTATCTTGAAAAATTAAGGTTCTTGAGATATAGTAAAAAAATAATTAATATATGTTCCAAGTTGGATGAAAATAGTAACAATATACTGGTAGGATATTTTGAAAATATTTAATAATGAGATTATATTTCTGGTCTAAATATTATGAAAATAAATTTTATAAATTTAGCTTAGTTTTTGTTGAATTATTTAAGGCAGTTTTTATATGGCACTTGGGCCACATTTTTAATATTATCCTTGAGGTTTAAAAATTCAGAAACATAAGTCTTGTCCCAAAGTATACCACCAAAAATAGAAGTCCTCTGTTAGACCTATAATGTTTCAGCTCATTTCCTTCTGGAACAATTTGAAAACCTTCCAAATACTAAGTGAAATAATGTAAACTCGAGGGAAATTTTACCAGTCTCAAAACTGTTCATATAAAACTGATGAAGTGAAAGAATATTCAGAAATAATAAAAGCAGAAAATAGACTTAAACATGGGAAAACAATCTTCTTAAGGTTGAGATGGCGAGAGTGCGGTGTGGTGTCTGTATGGCAAGCATGTGGCTGTGACTTTCAAGTGGTGACGATATGGTGTAAAGCCTTCAACAGACCACACATGCCTAAGGACATAAAATTACTATACATTCTTGAATTGTCTTTAAATTTAAATTAAACTTTATTTTTCTTACCTCCTACTCCAATATATTTTGCAATCTTGCTCCAAGATTGTTCCTGTATTTGATTTCAATGGTAGTCATCATTACTGATGTCATAAAGGCAGGATAGACTCTCCACCAGTTGCTCAAACTTAAGATTAAATTCTGGATCGTCCCGCACTCAAAAAAACTCAGAACAAAATAAATTATGGTTCAGTTACCAACTCCAGTACACTACACAACCATAGGCGTGTGGCGATCACCATATACGCCCGGCCACCACAAGAGTTTAAACATATCAGAGCCTAGTGGCGGGTGCATGGCGTCGTGACACACGTTACACCACTTCAGTGCCTCTCCAGTGGGCGCTATCCCATTAAATTACATGTTTTCGCCTCATGCCACATGCCATACAGACGCCACGCCTTCATCACACCACACGATCGCCATCTCACCTTATAAATGGCAGCTGTCAAAAATTTGAACTGCTGCCTTCACGGAATCCAAAATAAACTTTGTTCTCTATCTTCCTTTACCCTCTCTCTTGTGAGTCTTGTTGGTTCAACCGACATCCTGTCTTCTAAGTTCCACAAAGAGAAAGCCTTTGAAAAGGGAGAAAGCAAAAGTCCATCAAGAACTGCTGGTGTCGAAATCTTAATGCCAGAGAAATGTTCACATTTTCAGAGAGGTTGTGTTTATCATATTAGTTACATATGCATCGGTATAATATATGCGAGATAATAAAAACTTAATTTTAATTTAGTTATTATCTAATTCACTCAAAAAAGAATAGGAACTGTGTAAAAGATTTAAATAATGACAAAATGTTTAAAAAAATATATTTTCCACGTGGCTCAGTGATATGTACAAATCATTAAAATATCAGTATAAGATTCGTAATAAACTATACAATATTTCTTAGATACCATTAAACATTCATGTAGTCTGTTGACATAATCACACATATTTAAAAAGTTAACATTAAATACATTGTAAGTGAAATATTATTTATATTACATTATCTTAGTCTGAACTGGACACATGTTTTTTATAAAGAGTTTGTTCTATAATCTATTTATTGTTGAATGGATACAAAGTTGCCTGTGGTAATAGTTTATCTTGGCGAGATATTTTATCCACTATAAATTGTGAACTGTCTTCTCTCCCTCACATTTGACAGGAAGTCCAACTACATTTGAACACAGTGTATTGTATAAAATATTATAGGTAAACACAACAATAATATAATAATTACATTTCTATCATTTAGTTGAACACATATTTGGTTTTTATAATGGCTCCAATATTTCGATGTTTCTGTGTGTTACAAAACAATCAAAGTATTCTTTTGCTTTTTAAAGTGAACTGGAGAATGAAAACAGTATAATATTTAAATTCTTCAACTGAGCCAGTTTTACAATCTTTGGCTAGATTATATATATATTTAATCGGTTAAAGGGATTCTGGTTAAAAATGTGTGAACGTGGTTTTTGAAGTAGGGTAAGTATGACATGAAATTATGTGGGTTTTATCTTCTGTAATTGTATTTGGAGTGTTTATATTATTTTAAAAGTTCATTAAAACCTAAAATATATTTGTTTGTCTTTATAATTCAATACTAAATAAATATAACCCCACTGAAGATGTGTAAGTCTTTATAGTATGTCTTTATTATTTAAAAACATTTAATTAATTATCGAATTGAAGTTCAAACTGGTGGCGATGTTACAATATTAAAAACAAATTGGAGGACAAGTTAATTATTACTATTGAGAAGTAGAAACAAAGGATAGCTACTAACTCCTTTTATTAAACTATTGAATAAGAACTGGCAAAAGTTTACACTCAATTAATTGTATAAATATAGGTCTACTATGGATATGTATACATCTTACAAAGATTATAAAACTGACTTTTATACTCATTTGATACAATATAATTTAGGTATCTATCTATTATTTAAAACAATCACCACTAACAAATAAAATTAATTCTATGAATTTAAAAAAAAAATTAAAATGTTCTCTGAGTGGGTTAAATTTTCAATCAAACAATGATAATGAAAATAATGACTACACAAATAAATTTTATAACATTTTATATTATAGCTAACTAAACTTTTGTAACGCTGTATCATTTTCATTTTTCAAGAGTGTATCTTCCTGTTCATGAATTATTATTGTCCTCTCCTCTTGTATAAGCTTCATCTGAAGGGCCTCCTCTCTGTCTTTGCGTTGAGCGCTACTAACCGGACTGTCTATCACGACCAGTTTCTTGTCCACCAGTTGCAGCCATATCATACAAGCCACCAACATTGCTCCGGTGATAGAAAAGGTCCATATAGTACCGAGATGAGTGTAGATGTACGATACAAAGATAGGTCCCATCACCCTTGACAGACAGCCTGCTCCTGTCATTATGCCCATCCATACGCCCTGAAATAATTATACAACGATAACACAAACAGGCTTTCAAATATACTACAATATTCAACTCATTGTTATAGTTACTTTTAATGCAATCAAACTATAAGAAATAAAGTAAAACAATGTGTTGTAAAAGTTGTACCTTATACAAATTTAGCACATACAGTTTTATTGCAATGTTTATAAAATCAATTAGCACAAAGATACACAGATGGCCAGATAGTGTTTCAGGAAAACCAAAGAGTTCATCATATTTAATGTAAGTGAATAACTAATTAAATGAAGTTTTTAAAAGATCTACTTATATTTATTGCACACAATACTTTGTCTCTACTAAACAGCCTGCCTTAATTAAAAGTTTTATGAAGTCAAACATTTGCAAGAGTTAAAGTTAATTCCAAACCTATTACGGTAACTAAATAGCCTAGATAGAATTAGTATTTGAACCTTTTTCCTATTTTCTTTTTTTTAATATCACTGTTAACTTGTATCCCTAAGGCCAGGGGGTTTGCATTGTAGTGTTATTTAGGGGTACCCTGGCAACAGATATTTCAAGGGAGTGGTTTAACTGATAAAAGCGAACCTTGACTTGTCTTTGGAAGAGGTTAAGCTGAAAAGTATCGTTGGCGAGTGTCTCAATCCGCGTCAGGTTTTTTTAGCACCAAGTCTTTCATAAGCTGTACAGAATACAGATCGAAGCAGGAACCTCTGCAGGCTTGTCGGACCTGAATCTCGTGCCTCTAGACAAGCCTGATTATTTACACATGACTATCTCTCTTCTGTTTAAAACAGATAGTTTTATATATCTTTAAGCCCTGCTGACGTTCTTAAATTACTATACATTTTTACAGGTCAAAATTAACATTTTCTACATCACATTAATTCCTCAACTAAACAAAATTTTCAAATGATTGTCAAGAGTAGTCTCTAGACAAGCTAGCTCAACTACAACATAGTGGGTCACATGATAGGAGATAGTTGATATGAAACTTAGTTAGAATATGTTCAGTTTGGGACAAACTTTATTTAACCCTCAGATCGAGAATTACAATCCGGACAGTGAGTGTTTGTATATTTTGTGGTATCGAGGCCCCTGTGTAATTTGTTATAATAAAGCTTGTATTATTATTCCATGTACCTATCCCATATAAAATAGCCAATAAAGAAAAGTGAAAATTTCGAATTATTTCTATAAATAAATGTAAAACTGACTATACTTTACCTTGATCCAATCTCAAAAAATACAAACTTATTTTTTAATTAATTATTTGTTTTATTAACCGTTTTAATAAAGGAAAGTTTTGACTAGCTACATAATACATACAGTCTATTTAAACTAACCTGGGGCCTGGGTCCAAGTATCTTGGAGAAGATGGTCTGGATGAGTGTGACTCCTATGGGGTACCCAAGAGCCGTAAAAACATAGCCCACTAGAAATTGTGTTATGGTCATGGCCGGAGTGTAGAAGCACCATTCTTGAGATGGCGGGCAGCCCAAAGGCTCTGTCAGGTTGTTAAATTGAGAGGTCAAGTTGTCAGAGCTTGTTGTATTTATTTCTGAACCTTAACATATCAATTAAGTTGTTTTTAATATCATAGCTCTTTCAAGTGTTTTCTCTTTATATCCATTCTTATAACTTAACATTTAAAAATATATTACTCATTTTATATAAATAGCCAACTATCCCAAGTTCTAGCAATTTTCTAAATGTTGTAGTGAGGCCTACCTTGGCTGATGGCATTTAAACTAGGTATGTCCAGGAGGCAAGCTTGCTTAGTCGAGCGCCTCTGAGCTTCTTGCTGTCAAACAGTGGGAAAACCCACTGTTCTTTCCCAACTGATCAACTTCCTCATAGAACATTAGGTTTGGTCAAAATGTGTTCCCCCCTCCCACCCTCCCCAGATCCTGTTTACACAGTAAATTGTAAGTATTATGCCCATCAACTTGCAGTGATTTTACTTTACATAATATAAAGTATACTAATTTAAAATAACATTGTAAGTTTCAAACTACTAACTCTGTAGTACATACCACATAATGCAAATCAATATTATTTTATTGGAATATTAAATTAATAAAAACTTTAATTTTCTTCTTTAAAAAACAAATTGAGTTTAATTGAATTTGTCTTACTGCAAAAAAAACAAAAACATATATATTACTACTAACCTGACCAAGCTATGACCGCCGGGGCAGAGCCCCATGGAATGTAGAGTATTCGTCCCACCACCATGAGGAAGAAACCTCCCCACAACAACACCTTCCTTTCAGGGAACCTATAGGCAACACAAAAACATATCATTTAAAAGTAATGACTCACACTCAATCATTCACTCATATTTTAAGGCAAAGTCTGTAGTGGATGTGTGGAAATCGTCGTCTACAAATGTGTCTTAGTCCTTCTGACACCCAGCTTTCTACGCCCATATCGATAATTTTGTTTGTATTTTATTAACTTGTCTGTCACTCTCAACAGGATTAATTTATTTTATTAGTTAATTATTAGTTAGTTAATTTATTTTATTATTTTATTAGTTGGCCCCGCTAGTATCAACCACCTGACCAACCCTACCCTTCAAATAAGTTTGTCTGGAAGTTTGTATACTACCTCCTAAACTAACTTAATGAATACAGACTTATTATAGGATATTACTTCACTTTACTATCATCCATTACTATTTCCAGCCTGAATCAATTTTTTATTCAAGCCATATATTTTCCACTACCAGCTGGCTAAGCTTGTCGTAGCCTCCCATGCCTTATAATGTAACTTAAGACTAGGACAGGCACAACATCCAGTCCTCAGCTGTCAATTTATCAATGTGAAAGGGTATACCCATATTCCCATATTTTCATCAATGATAAATTTTCGGTCATGCCGGAAATCGAACCAAGGACCCTTAGCTCAGTAGGCAGACACGCTACCGACTGAGCTAAGGTGTCGGACTATTATAGGATATGACTACTCAGATAAATACTAACGAATGTATACTCATTCACAAAATACTCTTTCAACATATAATAAAGAATGTATAGGCTACAATATGAAAATAACCAAAAATATTATGGTGAGCAAAAACGAAGATCCACTAATAATTACTCAATCGACTACCACCAGAGCTCCAAGATATTATTTAAATATGTTTCACGAGAGATAGTTAATAAGAGAAATGTTTCAACAAAATACCTATGTAAAAGAATTTTAAGAAAAACTGTTATGTATAGCAGCAAAAATTTTATTTTAAAGTATTTAATCATATGACCTGAAAATGTACCTTTACGTATTCAGGATTGTAAAATGTAATAAGTTATAAACTTAAATCCTAAATAAAATAGATTGAAATTAAAATGAGTTAATTTAAATTTTAAAAAACTATATTATTAGTACACACCAATACCTTAAATTGATTGTAGATTTAAGGTTTAAAGGAGTATATTTAATTCACCTTTTGCACAGAGGACCAATCGCTAAGAAGGTAGCACAAGCAATAACAGCGCCAGCAGACATAACTAAACCCATGTAGTACAGGGCTTCTTTTTTGGACCAAGCAAACTGGTCCATAGTCAGGGAGGTGGCAAGGCTGAAATAAAAAGTTATGGATTACAATATTTATTACAATATGTTTAAATCTATTAAATCTATTTCTTCTATATGCGCAAATTTCGCAACTTAAATCAAGGTCAGTCAGCACCCTCGTTCAGGTAAAAGCAAACTGATGCCTCGTATAAACGAGCCATTTTTCTTATTTCATGATTCACTACAAGTCAACTATTACCGAGTGAACGATCAACTATCATCGTGACTTTAATGTGAAAACGATTATCTAACTATCATGGAATCTTGTGCGTAATTTTATAGTATTTCAGGTGCTAGTTCCAGCGATATTTAAAATTATAAACGCATCCTCAGAAGTAACACAAGTTGTCTTACCGTAACAAACTGAACATTGATTTTTTTTTATCTTTAATCAAAAACTAAACGAAACATTTTGTTTTGAAACCAAGGTTATTTGGTGAAGGAAGGACGAAGAGAGTTCACAATGTTTCACTTCCTAGTTGAGCAATACGTGTTTGTATTAACTACACCAATGTTGTACGGATGAGGAAGAAAGAATATAGAAGAAATATAGCCGCATTTGTGTGGAGGGAGAGTGGTAACCCATTTAGGAAAAACCATCACCCTTGGTACAGGTGACCGGGATTCGAAACCCAATAAGTATTCTCGTCTTCAGCAACCCAGCCTCTTACAAGAGTGACGCCTAATCTACGTCAACCCCGAGGCAGGTTAAAAGAATTTTGTGGGAACCATTATAATTAAATTTATTTTATAGATAAATTTATAGTTTAAAAAATGTATCAGTTAGTTTCAAAATATGTATTTAATTTATAATGTACACAATTTTTTTTTTTTTCTGAAAATAATATTTTTGTCGAGAGCCTTAACAGCAGTATTAAAATTAGAATTGAAGGNTTTTGTCGAGAGCCTTAACAGCAGTATTAAAATTAGAATTGAAGGGTCTACGTTTGATGTCTACAATCAGCTAATTTTATTTCAAATGATCACTATACACAGGGTAGAATCTAAAGACCACCTTATCACCATGAAACATTTACACCGTGTAACTCTAGGGCGCCATAAGGCTATTAGCTTGACGATCCTATTGGTAGTCACTACTAGAATCCCGCACCACCCCCTCCCCTCTTAACCGACCCACCTCTTCTATACATACCCCACTCCCGGGGGTGTTGCTGGGTTTTCTCTTTCTCCAACAAAACTATACACAACATATCGAAGAAATATTCTCTCCTTCGAGACTAGTGGCTGCATAATATTCGGCTAGTTTTTATTTTAAAAGAACTCATACATTTTAATATGTTTGTTTTATAAACCTAATAATTATTATGTTTCTGCTTGATATCATACATCATTCTAGAGTTTGTGACTACTGTTGTTGAGATTTAAAGCTTTATAAGACAAAATTAAAATTTATTTCCCAACCATTGATTCATTTATCAAAAGATTATATTATGTGGTCCTACCTCTATTCGAGATTAGCTTTCTCTCAAAATGAAGCAAGATGAATGTGTATTGAGTAACTTCGCATGGACTGTCTTGGAAGACTGGGGATAAGTTGTACTTGGAAATCAGTTCACTGATAGGTTAAAATCTAGAGAGAGAGCGAGAGAAATTATATGCGTCCAGACCTACAATATAATAAGGAACAGAAGTTAGCTTAGCTTCAAGGTATAATAATAGTCAACAGTGAGGAGCACAGCTTTTACGAGTCAAACGATCTCTGTTGTCCTTTTGAAAACTCTTTAAACATCGCAGTGTAGGAAAGTACCTCAATCATTCCGGTAATGTCTACCTACATGTGCGCAACAGAAAATTTCTAACTCCTCTATGAATGGTTTAATAGTTTTAAATCTCATCGGTCAGAACATTGGTGATTTGACCAAGAGTGGTACATGGAACAATATGGGTTTTGTCATCCCTTCCATGTTTCACATAATTACTCTGATTAACAAATACAAAAAGTGGGTCAATTTTAACTGATGACGGTGTTTCTGCGCTAGCAGACAAGATTAGACGGATACTGCTGCCATTTCTGTTGAACCGATCAACAAACCTCAACGTAAAGTTAGGAAGAATAAGCTTGACGAAACTACTACGCGTGTCTAAGAGAATAAGCGTCAACGTTAATGATGTGCATCAACCAACATAATGGGTTCAGCTCTTTACCTAGACTTTGAAAGGCTTCAACATGCAGGATACACAGTATCTTTCATTCAAACGTATGTCTGCCGTGATAAGTACTAATATGATGGCGATGACGAATTTCAAACCACCTTACCCTTTCGAATATCTCCATCCAGCCTATTGACACCCATGTTTAGTAGCTAACACATTTGTGGAGTAGGAATAAAGTTAACTAGACTAGAGCAGGATTCCTACTATGGAGGATACACTTAATTACTCAGCTATTGTCGTTTATGTTAATGAAAAGGACAAATTATCTTTTATAGGATCTAAAAGTGATCCTGCATGAACCTTGCTTGAAATACCAAGAGAAGGATACAAAAGAGTGAATCATTCGTGTGTACTGTGTACTACATGAAGGGATGGTAAGTATTTGAACAGATTGTGTGATCCTATATGTAAAACTGACCCTTGTTAAAGTCAAGAAGATTCTAGCAAAGTGGATGTATTGTATTGTATGTGTCTAATATAGTGGACAATCACGTGCGGTCCCTTGGGCGCAAAAGTAAAAGGGATGTATAGTAATCCAACGTCTTATATGGGGGTTATAACTCATAATAACATGATGTTGGATGGTTCCTGCGTGGACCTAGTGAAATAAGAAAGTTAGTACACTCTTGCATGCAACACCTCTACCAAACCCGCGCCGAGTAAGATAGGGAGGAGACCGGGCGCGTGCATATTTCCACCCCTCCCCACTAGGGTGCCACACGGACTTGCCGGGTCTGGGAGGGGTATCAAACCAGATGGCTCATAGCACCCATCACACATGGCAGTGTGGGATTAGGGGGCCTGCCGTCATCTTTTTTCCTTTTTCCTTCACCCATCATCAGTCCTGTAGCAGCTTGTGTTCGACATTTAAGACAAAGTGAACAGTTCTCGATCCACAACTCTCTTACTTATCTCCCTTCCTCCTCCTTCATCCTTACCGCTCCTCGTGTGCCAAGGTCTTCCCCATCCTTCCCCCTCACCGCGCCAGTGTGTACCAAGGTCTTTCCCATCCTTTCCCCTCAATGCATCACCAAGTGACAAGGTCTTTCCCCATCGTTCCCCCTCACCGAGCCACCGTGTGTCGAAGTTCTTCCCCTTTCTTCTCACCACGCCACCATATGCAAAGGTCTTTCCCCATCGTTCCCCCTCACCGCGCCAGTGTGTGCCAAGGTCTTCCTCTTTCCTCCCTCATACCACGCCATATTAACATTATTATTAAAATTAGAAAACGAGTTAGTAATATAATTTTACAAACTTAGATTAAAACTACGATATTAAAAATATAGACTATTGTTTATTAGACTCACGTTTCTAGAAGTACAAAGTTGAAGACAATAATGAAGAAAGCGTTAATAAGTGTCCATGTGGATAAGTAATCTGGCTCTGTTTGTTTCCAAGTATCCTCCTCTGTAAATAATCACAAATAAAAGTAATACGAACATCCATAGCTTATTTATATTATCACGTTATTATAATGCTGTTACAATCATACAAAATTAGTCCAAAGGAAATATAACAGTCATAAACCTCAAATACTATTTAAAATATTCCTAAGTTTACTAATAATTGTATCTTAAATACCCTTAAACAGTAAACAAGAAATACTCTTTGAATTGAAAAATGACACCTATACACGGGAATCAAACCCAGAACCTTTTGGTTAGTATGCCCATGCTCTTACCACTGAGCTATCCAGGTGTCATGCTGTGCCCAAGGTCATTCTTCACTCATATTTTTAAGGCAAATTATGTGATGGGCGTGAGGAAATTTTCAGCTATATTAATTAATACGAGTTGTCAGATAACTTAGCCACCTTCAACTTGAGACTCTTTTATAGGTGTGATGATACCTTCTAGTTGAAAACGTTGTAACGCCTCTTCGATTTTTAGTTTAAAAGACTAAGGCAGTGGGCGAGGTTTGCTGAATTTTGGTGTACAACCCAACTGCAGCCTGGGTGTCAGCTTCTGCTTTGTTAAGTTCATAGTGGTTTGGTGCAAACTGCAGGAAATTTCGTGGCAAACTGTTATTTCTAGTCTAAGCTACAAACCTCTCTCCACCCCTTGCTTCAACATCGCCTCTCTAGCAGCGATGCGCCTCTCTTTGAATATGGCTGGCAAGAATAAGATGAAATTTATGGCTCCCAACAATACATTGATCCATCCTGCGGCAGTGTACATGTTGATAGTGGGCATCCAAACTGCTATACTCACACCTTGGTCACCAAGTGGGGTTACAAGAGTCTGCAGTCCTGCAAAACAAAACAAAACTTCGAAAATTTAAATTTGAAAATTAGGAACCTACCTATATGATTTGGACTTTGATTTAGGATTTTATACTGTGTATTTCAAACTGTTGTTTTAGATTTTTGGATTGATTTAAAATTAGAATTCAGCTTTCATTCAAATTTAGAATGCAAACTTCAAAATCTCTGGGTTTATAAGTTAAAATTTTGGAAGTCAACTTATAATATCAAACGCAAGCTTTGGATTTTAATACCTAACACAATATTGTGAGGACTGCATAAAATCTGTAATTTTATGTCGAAATCACGACCCCCTGTTTCCAACACTTTTTCATCCAAAGATGAATCTAATCCAAACGAATCGGTAACTAGATTTGCTTACATTGATTTTTAGAGTATTTGTGGCCCCATTAAACCTCACCTGGACCAACTACGAAGCCTAGGACTTGAGCTAAAGATACCATGGACACAGCCCCAGTTCTCTCCTGAAGAGTTGTAGCAGCTGATAAGTATGAGCGGCAAACTGCTATGTTAGCTGAAACAAAAGATTGAAGTTAGGCAAGCCCTATGAGTCAATTGGTTCGGTGGTAAGGGGAAATAAAAAGCTATATTTCTCATATAGTAATATAAGAAAACGTTAAAGCTAAGCATAATGTCAAGCATGAGATATATTTACCAAATAAATATTTCTATAGCATTATTAATTATGAAATGGCCATGTATGTCCAAATATGATTCAATATTGTGTTTGTATAAATCGTGAAACCTCAATCTATCGATTCCGGATTTATCTTTTTCCAGGATCCATCGTTCAATTTCTATCATCCCTAAGCAAATCCTATCTAAACAATAAAAATAAAACCCGCATCAATCGTTCCTCGAGTTATCGTTTTCCCTGCATCTATTGGTCGGAATTTTTAGTCCCTAAGAATGTTAACCCATGATTGATCGCTTTTAAGGAAAAATACACAAATAAAAGTTGGTACGACCAGTGGTAGTAGTAGCAGCAGCGGTTAGTATTTTTGGACTGTGGTGTAGCAAGTTAAAGTCGCGCGTCTTATCAGCTTAGCAATGGTCCGGAGGAGATGGAGAATAACGAGAGCCTCGTCCGACTGGGAAAGCCTGCCTCAATTCACTTCGCGCTTTCGTCTAGTTGAGTACGCATTTAATCACGTGTGTTCAATCGTCAACAGTAATTTATTATCTTCATCATCATCATTATTATTATTATTATTATTATTATTATTATTATTATTATTATTATTAGAGTAATTGTTTTCTTTCAATAAAATCATTTACTTATATGGCACTTCCTGTGAAACAAGTTCGAACTTTAGAAGAACGACAGCGCATCACAGAAGAGGCGGATAAAACCCATCAGAGAAGAGGATTGACGTAGTAAAGCGACTAGGTCTTCCCCCCATCTAATCTAAACACGATTATTTCGAAGAAAAGGATGATCATAGAGCAGGCTGCTAAGCGTGGTACCTACATCAGAAAAGAAGAAAAGCAGCGCGCTATAAATTATCTTCTTCACCCAGTACCAGCAGGCCAGAGCATCGGGCATTCCTGTGGATGGGTGCATTCTGCGTGATAGATCACTCAGAATAGCTGCAACAATGAGGGTTAAGAACATTTAGCTTCAAAAGGTTGGCTCTCCCGCTTCAAGCAACGCCATGGCCTGGTATTTAAGAAATTAGCCGGGGAAAGTGCTACTGTGGAGACCAAGAGGATTTCGAAGCTGCTGGAGGGGTACGAGGCTCGGGACATCTATAATATATATGAAACGGGTTTATTTTTCAATTGCTCGCCAGACCGAACGCTGGTATTTAAAGGAAAGACCTGCCATTGAGGGAAGAGTGCGAAGGGGCGACTGAGGTACTACTTTGTATAAACAGTGGTGGCTCAGACAAACGAGTGCCCATCGTTATAGGGAAAGTCCGCGAAACCACGGCGTTTTAAAAATGTAGAGAAGCTACCTGTGGCATACTAAGCCAACTAGAAAGTGTAGATTCAGAAATTTTCCAAGACTTTCTGCGTGCTCTTGATTTATCATTCAACGCATAAGGAAGGAAAATCCTTCTATTTGTAGACAAATGTGCCACTCATTTTCCAGAAACATTCTTTTTGAAGAATGTAAAGTTGGTTTTTTATCTCCATAACTGCACCACTGTCACACATCCTCTTGAGTTGGGCGTAATCAAGTGTTTCAATAAGGTGTACAGGAAGTAGTTAGTGCAAATAGCTGTATGTCTGAGAGAAAGGGGTTCAACTCCAGATAGACATCCTTCAGGCCATTCACTTTATTGTTTTGTCGTGGCACCAAGTGACCTAATCTACAATATTCAGAACTGTTTTGTAAAGTGTGGCCACTTGAAGAAAAATGAAGGGTCAGGCATGACCTAGATAGACGGAAGACGTGATGATGACGGCACGAAAGATTAAGATTGGGTTTGACTGGGGAAAAGCACCACTGGAGTGAATTTTGATGCATGGACTAGGAGCTCGTGAAGTGTGGTGTGTTGTATGTGGAAAAAATTCGTGATGAGTTTGGAAGTGGAAGTTTCTTGGAGAAGGAACAAGATGGTGGTGAGAATGACGATGAAGCCGAGCCCAAACCAGTGCTGAGTTTTATAGAAGCACTTTGTGCGTTTGAGACCGTGTGAAAGTTTGGGTATGGTCACGATATCACCGAAAGGGACAAAGCAAACGTTATTAATATCAAAAGTGAATTGTTTATTTTGAAAAGGAAAGGTTGTTATGCCTCACTGTTCGGCCCTTGCGTCTTTCTTCCGCACTTGCACAGCCCCCACGCCAATCACCATCTCTACTGCCTGGGCCGCTCCACAGATCATGTTCTTATTTCAGTCCGTGACGAGTTCTCTCTTCCCCACGCCAATGAGAGCTCTTCTCAATAGGAGTGCAAGGTGTCGTCCTGCCTCCCTTGCGTGTGCTTGGCTTTTGGAGCATTTCAAGCGACTGGTGTCCTACGTCTAGATGGAGCCCACCATGAAGAAAAAAAAATGAGTAAGTGTTGGGGTCGGAAGAAGACCACCGGATGAGGCTTTGAAGAATCCCGGGCTCAGGAAGCGACCGGCCCCGATCAGGAATAAGTTGGCGGCGATTTTTGGGGGATCTGCCGTCAGTAGCAGACTTGTGCAGCCAGTCTTGGCAGTGGGAGTCAAATATTTCCGTTCACGAGGACTGAAGGCTCCTCTAGTCAGGAAAGCGCTCATGCCAGGTGGCAAGTGGACCACCACAAGCCCGAAGGCCCATGCTTTAGAGGCAGCTGCCCTTTCGAGGGGCAACAAGCCTGCAGGCGCGGCAGAAGCCAGCGGAGCCAATCCAACTCCAGGAGTCGAGCGTGCCACTGGCCAAAGCCAGTGCGAGTCACCTTATTGTGACGAAACGGACCTTTCCAGGGCCAACAGGGCTGGCGTGACGTTCCAAGTTACCGGGGAAGTGGGCGCAACAAACATCCAGCCTGGCGAAGCCAGCGGGGCCCCTCTAACTACCGGAGATGAGCGTGCCACTGGCGGCTTCCATCATGAGTCGCTTGCCCTTCTCGGGGCGAGTGACGATCCAGCCCTTTCTAGGGCCAATACGGCGGCCAGTGTGACCTTCCTAACTACCGAGGAGCTGGGCGCAGATGTCCAGGTTGAAGTCAGCTGGGCCCTTCAAACTACAGGAGGCATGCGTGCCGCTAACGGATCCACCGGGGCATCCTGTATTGCAACTTCGAGCCTCGGCTCAGTAGTCAGTGCCAGCCCCCTACAAAGCGTCGGCAGCAATGCCGATGCAGACGAGTCCAGCGGGGTCCCTCCACCTTCCGGAGGTGTGCGTGCCACTGACGGCCAAAAAGAACTGGAGGCCCTTTTCAGGGCCGACAGCCCGCAAACCGGGAAGGACGGCGAAAGCTCCCGCCAGGACAATGGGTGGAAAACTAACGGTGCCAACGGAAGCCCTGATCAGGGCTAGTCTTGCCATCTTTCCGATAAATACCGCTGCAAGCGGCACTGACGCGAACGTGATCGCAAGGGCTTCAAAAACCCGAGTCAACTCTGACACCTCCTACCAAGGAGTGTCGGTAGGTAAGAAACGCCTGGCTGAGTTTTCTTCAGACTCGGAAGACCAGGTCACACGCTTCCCACGTGTAAACCGCTCGTGCGATTCCGTGAACGTGGAGGGACTGTCTTCGGGACCAAACCTCTCGTTGATGCGTGATGAGTCGAGCCAGGGTTCCTATGATGAGTCTGAGGGATTTCAGACCGTAAGACTCTGCCGAAGGGGTAAGACCGGCAACACCAGGGAGCTACCGGGGGGCAATCCTAACCATTTATGCAGTAACTCTGGTGATGAGATTGAGGTCAACGGTGGCCCGGGCCAGGGTGCGCCAGTATTGGGTAAAGGTGGGAAGCGGCGGAAACCTAAGGTTAAAAACGCAAGCCGTGCCTCACCCCAGCCTGGTACTAGTGGTTCTGGGCCGACTCCCAAAGCCAAGGGGAAGATCCCTCTCATCATCTTGTGTGATGTGGAGGACTACTCCAAGTTGGCGAGGGCTATCCAATCCAAGGTTCGAGAGCCTGTGGAGGCGGTCAGGCAGCCGGGGGATAAAGTGTGACTCCATTGCGGGTCGGAGGAAGATTACCGCGCCCTCTAGGAGTTCTTGCCTAGCTTGTTGATCCAGAATTGGTCCTACGAGCTGAGACGGGAGCGACTGGTCAGGGTCGTGGTGAAGGGACTCCTGACAAGGACAAACCCTGACGACATACAGAAAGAGCTGGTTGAGATGGGTTTCCGCATGAAATCCGTCACCCAGATGATCTCCCAGTGAAAACGGGGTCAGAGAACTGGAAAAAGGCAGCGGTTCCCGAACTTCATCGTTTCTCTGACTCCAGGGGAGCATACCGCAAGGCTGTACTCCATATAAGTCCTGTGCGGGCTCCGCGTCAAGGTGAAGAAATACAAGTCTCCCGGCGGCCCAGTTTAGTGAAAGAATTGTTCCCGGTTTGGGGATGTGCGGAGGGATTGTCACACTAACCCTAGGTGTGAGTTCTGTGGTGGTGACCACCAGAGGGGCGGGTTCACGGAGGAAATACGATCTCCCTCGAAGTGCCTACTGCCTTCTCAGGAGCCCACTCCTCAGCGTGGCAGGGCTGTCCCACGTACAAGTCCTTGTGGGCGGCAGGGATTGTGCGGGCTTCCAAGGGTCAAGAAGGGAGGTCGGATTGTCTAAGCTAAGGCCAGAAGCCCTCGGGGTACGTTGCAGTACGGAAGGTGACCGTGACTCCAACTCCAACACCAAAGCCGCTGGTGCAATCTTTCGTCAGTGTGTTGTCAGGGAGACCAACCCCTCCAACTCAGGCCGAGGCACCTATCGAAGCCACCATACCAGAACCAGTGGCATCTGGTTCGTCCCTCTCGGTTGAGGACCCGTCCAAGACCACTCCTCTCCCAAACCCAACCCCCACTCCTCCCTTCCCCGAACCCTGTTCCTATATCCCCACCCCTTCGCACCTCTCCAACAGTTTCCTACCACTCCCCAATCCTACTCCTTCCACCCCCACACGGCTCCCCACATCTATCCCAGAGTGTGAGAGCGCAAAGCTCAAAAATTGCATTGAGCTACTCAAGGAAATTCCGGGACTTGATCCATGGGACTTTTCATCGAGTCTCTTGAGGATGGTCCAGGAATCTCCGAGGAGTAACTGTGGCCACCTGGTCATGGAGCACATCATCATCTACTTGGTCTCTCATGGAAGTACACCCGAATAGAGGACCACCAGTGCTAGAGGAGCTCACAGTCGCACTTTGGAACGCTGAGTCACGAGGAAGAAGGCTGAGCTTGAAAGTTCCATGGCAAAGCATCGTGTCGACGTAGTGCTTTTGAGATAAACCCACTTGCACTCCACAATAAGGTTCTCGTTAGCATAGTTCACCTGCCATTGGAGCGACCAAGTGGGGAGTGTGGGATGGGGTTGGACGGACCTCGTTGTCCGAAGGGGCTTTGACCATCACGTCATCTCGCTTCCTCCCCTCCAACACATGGAAGCAACGACTATCCAACTGGTGACCTCTACCGGCCCAGTGCGACTTATTTCCATCTACTTCCCTCCCTACTGCCGGTTCGACCGGGCTACAAGGGATGACATGGAGGTGCTGCTTCGAGGTGCCATGCCTGTTTTAATCGGTGGCGACTTCAACGCTAAGCACCCTTCATGGGTCTCTAGGATTATGTGCGCTCACGGCGGATTGCTCCACGATGTCATAGATCTACACTGCTTAGTGGCCTCCGTCAACCGATGAGCCGTCACTAAACTCTCTTAAATAAATTGTCAACAAATAATTATTAAACTACAGTACCATAAATTTATGCGAATTCATTATTAGCTTCAAAATATTTATGAATGCTAAGTACTTTTCTCTATATTTAACATATTTTACTAATATCAAGAGAAAAATAACGTATAAATAATAATTATTTTTGAGGAGTACCTATTACAAAATTACTTTTATTAAAATATAGCAAACATAGCACCCTCTTAAAATAATAATTATATTCCCCAATCAAATTTTAATAGAAAAGTTAACGGATTTTGGTCATATATTTTTTTTATTTTAGATATAAAATAAAAGCTTTTCTAAAATATTTTTAAGTGTTGTTAGTTAAGTCCTTTCTGCAATCACAATCATGCACGTTCGAAAATAATAATCTGCACAGAGTAACAAATATTGGAACATTAATTTGATACATGTATTTTGCATATTAGTCTGTCAATATATTTAATTACGTGGGTAATGAAAGAACAGGATAAGAGAAGACTGCATGCGAGTGAAATGAGATTTCTGAGAAGCAAGATCAGTGTGACAAAATTTGACAGGATCAGAAGGAGAGAGTAAGAGCAATAGTAAAAGAAGAGCCAGTCCAGGCCAGGACAGAGAAGGCACGACTAAGGGGACGGCCAGACTGGGCGAGCGAGCGACTAAAAAAATAAAATAGAACAAATCGGTTGTAATGAGAGGTGGCCAGACTGGAGCAAGCGAGCGAGCTTGAAAGATAGAACTGGTTCTATTTTTCAAGCGCGCGCGCTCGACACGGAACAGTCTAGTTTACAGGCGCTACGCAATATTATTGTATGTTGGTTCATTGAGTGCTAGGAAAACTTCTCATTTTTACATTTTTATTATTATCGATAGGTTTAGACACACTTGCTACTAACGGCCTAGTTTAATTGGTAAGAACATAAACCATACCTATATGTATATATATGTAAAACTGATATGTTAAAATACTTCAATATTATACCCAAGGTAGGCCTTTACAAATAAGAATCACCATTAACACGGATGGAGGATGGGAAAACCACGACAATAAATCCCTTGTCAAAAACCACCCTCAGTTCACTGAGCCAAGATTCGAACCTTTGCCTCCTCGTCAACAACTATCGAGAGCTATCTGCTAATCACACGCTCGCTCGCTTGTCAGTCTGGCCGAACCTTAAGGTGGTATGTCCATGTGAGAAGAATGGGGAGAGAAAGGATGTTCAGGAGGATGTTGGATATGGAGGTGTGAGGAGGACCAAGGGACAGTTGGAGAAGGGTGTGTGGAGGAGTGTGGAGAGGACTGGGTCAAGGTAGAGACAGAGAGAGGTGGTGGGAGGAAAGAGGGCGGTGGAGAGGATTATATTCCAATAGACCCAGCCAGTGGCTGGGAAACTGTTAAAGATGATGATTATGATGAATACATTTAATTAATTTTAAGAAATGTTAAAATACTTATCTACACAGTAAACCAACTAAATATTTGATTAAATCCTAATTCAGCAACTTACCAGAACTGACTCCAACGAAGAACCTTGCAAGAAGCATCCAGTATTTTCTGTAGGTGTTGAAAATTTCAAGCATGGAGTAGGCAGCGCTTGCCAAGGTGAACATTACTAATGAAGAAAGCAAAGGCAGTCTGATGGAGCCCGTCTTGTTCCCCCACCAACCCACTAAAGGGCTGAACAACATTTGGCCCAAGGGGTTGGCTCCCACCACGTAGCCCATAAACTCCTTGCCGGCTGCGGGGTCCAACTGGAATCATTAATGAGTAGTGTAAAGCTTGGGGGGGCTAAATTTCCAAACAAATTGTATTTTCACTTTAATCTTGGGATCAAAACTTTTCATAAACTCGACGGAAAAAAGCTTTTAATAAAGCTCAAAAAAATTACATGTAAAAAAAGTAATAAGATACATTTAAAATAAAATAAATTAGTTTTTATGAATTCTGGCAAATCATTTCAAATCCGTATACTGTTAACTCTAATTATTTTCAATACATACAGTGATCAAATTTTATTTAACCCCACAGTTTAGTTTATCTAGGTTTTAAGCTCTTTATTTTTAGTCAATTAATCCCTCAATAGTAAATTTTGGGCAACATAGAATTGATCAAAGATTAAATAATCCGTGATAGATCTACAAAGGTTTGGTTTATTGAATTATATATTTTGAATATTAATATATAAATATAACCACTATCATCAACCTTATAACCACTAGTTTGATTTTACTGGCCCAGATATGGTATACACGCCTAGAATACGCTACAGAGTACTCTATAACTGTTAGCCTTTTCTTTAATTCATAATATCTACAGTTAACAAATGAACTCGCTAAGCTACAAGTCTAACCTGTGTAATATTTAGGTATGATATAAATGAATGCCTGAATTATGCCTGCATTGAGCGAGTCTATCCAGACAGCTTCTGTGTGTCTATTAATGTGTGATATAGCTATCTACAAAACGATTATATACCATGTAGTTCAATACAATCGTAAATCTGCCTCAGTAAATTATTATATCTGAGAATCATAGAAATAAAACGTATTAGATTTTCATCGATTAACCGAATCTTTATAGAAGATGTATTTACCGTTATACACATCACTCCATATCGAGTATGAAAACGAATACGTCAAAATAAAAGGAGCCGTTATTAAACGTGCACATTTAAAGTACCGTGAGTACTAGCATGAGTATATCGTGAGACATGTAATTCCATCACAACATTTCAAATACCGTGAGTACTAGAATGAGTAGATCGTGAGACATGTGATTCCATCACAACATTTAAAGTACCGTGAGTACTAGCAGGAGTATATCGTGAGACATGTGATTCCATCACAACATTTAAAGTACCGTGAGTACTGGCATGAGTAGATCGTGAGACATGCGATTCCATCACAACATTTCAAGTACCGTGAGTACTAGCATGAGTAGATCGTGAGACATGTGATTCCATCACAACATTTAAAGTACCGTGAGTACTGGCATGAGTAGATCGTGAGACTTGTGATTCCATCACAACATTTCAAGCACCGTGAATACTAGCAGGAGTAGATCGTGAGACTTGGCACTTCATTCAAACATCGTAAGCATTACGAGTACTAGCAAGAGTAGTTGGTACGAATCTTAATACTAGATTTCAAAATATACTGGATTAATCAATAAAACTGTACAGTTTAATATTTAGACAGAGAGAGTTTTAAATTATGTATATTCATGTTTATTTTAAATGACTATATTTACTTTTCAACGTACATTTATTCATATTTGTATGTATGGCGTATATTTGAATATTTTTTTTTAAATTGGTTTATCAATAATTAATTTTTTTAAGGATTAATTTATTTTTATCAAGCAACTATTCGCCACCGTAAGTGATTAAAGACTCAAGTTAAATTATGCTTTTTTTGAAAGTTAAGTGTTTTACTAGCTAATATTTATTCCAATATTAGGCAAATTATGTTTATTACCTTGTCTAGATATGGCCATACTCCAGTAAGGATTATGCTGAATCCTAAAGACATCAGGAACATGGTGAAATAGATTATATAGATAGATAGCCATCTCTCACTGCGCTCTTCACATGTCTCCAGCTTTGAAGATTCTGAGTTTGAACACTTCCTAAAACAAAATAAATATATAGCATATATACATATACGTTATGTCTTTGAAACAAAAACTAGTGAAAAAATTAATTAATAAGCCTTAATCCAACAAAAAAGTAAAACGTAGTAATTCCAAACTGTCGATGACGTGAAAGATTACCACAGTTGTTGAACCCCACAAAATGTTTAACATGAACTAGCCACAAACTAGTGAACTATTGAACTATGCAAGGACAGTGGAACCTAGAGGGCAGATGGCACTGCGCCATCTCCTCTCT
>CABFWB010001576.1:0-10671 GCA_902151455.1 Timema bartmani
ATTTTTTGCTTCAAATAACAGATTCTGACT
The DNA here is from genome assembly GCA_902151455.1 of Timema bartmani. NCBI lineage: Eukaryota > Metazoa > Arthropoda > Insecta > Phasmatodea > Timematidae > Timema > Timema bartmani. The sequence goes on from CABFWB010001576.1 coordinate 31, forward strand.
ATGTTTTAGTTTCAAAAAATTATCTTTTTGGATTTTTGATTCTTTTCAAATTTGTTTTAACAGATGTTTTAACTAAAGAAATTCTATTCCAGGCTATTTCTAAAACTATTAATTATAAGTAGCTGATTTTTGTTTGTATTTGACGGAATGACTTGATATAAATGATATTGCTAAGATTACCATAATAATAATATTAATAATTTATAACTGTTTGTAATTGTTATTTGCTTTTAAACATAATGTTTAAAGATTCTAGATGTATTTTAAACATGTGGTGGATCACTTCGGAACAGTTATATGTTTTATTTTTAACCTTACTAGGTCGAGTTTCTATCTTGGGATGTTCACAGCTTTTACTCATTACATCGCTTAATACATTTTTGCACGTAGAACCTGGCCCATCATAGAGCAAACCTAGTGGTACTTTTGAGAAGTTTGTGTTCATTGGCAGCTATTTTCTCTCTTTCTTCAAGCAAACTAACCTTCTCGCCAACTCTAACTCATATCCTCACCATAATCCTTCTTTCCTTTCACAGGTTAAAATTGTGAGTAAATTCACACTGCTACTAGTTGGCAGATAAAAGTGGCCGCAGGTCTTGGAAGGAGGGCAGCTTATTTTGTAAATTTAACTGCACAATTTATTGATTCACTAATCTCTTTCTCTCTATTAAAACACACCCATTTAGATGCATGCTTCATGCAGGAATATTAAAATTGATCGCCAGAATAAGTTACAGTATGACAATCTCAACCATCGAGGTTGTGATTTAGAACTAAAACATTAATGTAGAGAAAAACACACAGCCACTCTAGAATTGAAATAGTACAATTTATATTCTATTTGGTGTACCACGAGATTTGTGTATCGTTTCAGGCATAGGGCTGGAAAAAACTGGACAATATAATAATTGTTTTTGTCCTTTATGGTAAACAAGATAAATATACGGAGAGAAACAATAAAGATGGAACAAGTTTTACATTTTGTTATATTTTGTTGGTCATTCTTATGCAACAAAAAAAGATGCAGTAGTATTGGCTGAATCGGTAATGAACTTAATCTAGCATGATGACTCAAACGAGATCGATGCTAATGCTAGTTTTTAAATATGTCTTAACCTAATGGGATGGATTAATGATAATACTAAATATAATTAAAAACTCATTCTTGTTTGTTAATGATCCAAGAAGGATTTGAATAAAGCTGGAACCTGGTTATAGCCGAGTCTAATGCAGCTGGGTCTTCCACGTTTAACATATAGATAGCGTCATCAATTTTTTTAAATCACCCGTTTGGATTATACGCTCATCCATTATTTTTTGTAGAATGTAACATAAGGCGTATTTTCACTCCCAGGACTGTGCTTGGCTGTGTCGTGTAGCTACCATGCTCTGTTTTGGTAACCGTAGTAGTTACTTTTGACACTGAGTTTTTCCGCAATATCGTGTGTAGTAAATAGTTGTTTTGGAATCTCCTGCAGCCATTTCCAGATTGTGAAGGTTCACACTTACCGAACTAGGAGAAATGAACGACACATGGTCGACCATAGGAAGCCCGGTCTCAACTGGACCCTGAACTTGGGAGAACACTTTTGAAGTAATCCAAGACACAGTCGGTGATAGCTCTCCCACAGATATTCTATCAATGTAACAAGACCTAGCAATTACAGTCTCTCTCCTAAATATGACAGAATCTCCTCATTTGTCTACTAATCGAACACAGATGGACTTTACTTCGCCTTTCATGTTAATTAGTGCTTCCACGATCCTAAAGCCTGGAGGGACTGTAATGATGAATTCATGCAAAATATGACTCTGTTCTCCATTGACGTAAGTCCTACAGGCCAGTTATTGCTTGATTTTGTCAGGAAAAACAGTATTTGATCATTACTAAAGTTACTAAAACATTTGAAATATATCCATACATCAAGTCATGTGATCTGCAGTTGTCACTTCTGATAGATATTATCAATACCTATAGAATGAAACAAATAATAAAGTAAAATGTTATCATTGTTGGCCGCATATAAATATCCTTGTATTTTTTAAACTTTTCTTCCAACCTAAATCCGGCTAATAGGCTAGTAGGATCACCAAAGGATGGAGAGTTTCACATTGGCATCCACTTCTCGTCGTATTGCTCTAATGTAGTGTTTCCCAAACATTTTTTGATCGTGACCCTAGATCCATAATGTTCCCGGCCTTTTTACAGGCATCCCTGGTCCCAATATATCATCGTTTTTATATTTAATTACGTCGCTTGCTATCGACAATATAACATTATATGGCATTATATTGTACAATAGGCATATAGCTATAAACAGTTTCAATTTAGGTCAGACTTATCCTCGAATACCCAAGTAGATGCTTGGATATAACGCTAATCTTCTCTCCCTTTTCAAGATGGGTGATGTGAACCTGAGACAGATCTTTGACGACCATGCGATTACAGACGTGACGTTCCAGAAGTTTAAACAGATGTGTTTGTTATGCTGGAAGGACAAGAATGAATTTTTTTGTGCTAAGCGAAGGTTTTCCACATTAGCGAAGGACAAATTGAAACTTGATTATGGTTTCTATAGGTATCGTACGAGTGATATGTCGGATGCAAATCTGACTTTAATCGCTCAGTATTTCGATGTAGGGTCAAGACGTCTTGAAAAAAATTGATAAACCGATCGGGACGAAGGATGCATGTAAAAAGGCTTACGTCAATACTAAGGATAGTTTACATGGTAATGAACAGATTGCTCTAAACAACATTAAGAATATAATCTCAATACGTATAGAAAGTGTTGTAGAAGTTGAAAGAGGCTGTCGCTCAACATCAAACCGTTTACACCGACCTGTACAATATAATTACGAGAGATATCTTATCATCCATTGAAATGGTGAATGATCAGTCTTACGACGCCGACGGCTTAATCTCACGCATCATTGGGATGCCACATTATCCTTTAACGCTGCACCTAAATAGCATGCAGACGGGAGGACTGAAATAGGTTTCATCTTCATCAACTTGGAATATAAGCTTAGCCGAAAGGATTCGAGGCATGTCGAACTGATTCTAAAGAGTGAACCCAGTTATACGTTCAAGAGAGCGGGGATAGTTTCCTCCATAGTCCTGAATTTGAGTAACGTTATTTGCGTATTGAACCTCAAGCCTGTCAAGTATCTACCTTTCTATCTCTCACAGGACGCCTTCATTTCTTTCATGATGGAGAAGTGTGCAACGGTATCTTAATCTTTAATATAGTGATCGGCTCATACGTCGTGCAGGACATTTATAACCTGTATCATGTCGACGAAGATTGCGGAAGATATCAGGGCGAGTAAGATTATTTAGCACACCACGAGTTTGATGCCGTCGCGAAGGAAACCTTTAAGCCTATCATAGAACCGCTAAACAAGATGTTTAAGATTGTGGCTGTGTGTTCAGAAGAGATTGAGAAGGAGTAAGAGGAAGAAGTCTTTCCTACGAGAGTGCGTGGCAAGCATCTGCTGAGGTCTTATCTTTAAACACCACGTGCTCATTCAGATAGAACTTGTGAGGTTAGTTATGATGGTAGCATGGCCATGCTTGGGGGCACATGTACTCAGTTCAACAAAGATAATGAGACCATGCTTATAAATAATATCATGCATCCTTACACCCGTAGACTTTTGGAATTAACCTTCACGGAGGATATTGAAGTCTAAAAGTCCAAGCTTGAGGAAACTAACGCACTTCGGTATTGGAACGAAGCTTACACCCGTTTCAATTCACATTTTGGACCAAAATGCTTACGCATCATTAAACGGATGTTTAAACAAGAGGAGAAGGCATGTTCCGGATGGAGAGAGAGATCTATTACAGCAGTATCGTTCGTACTGGCACGTATATGGACGTTTTGGCTCAGGGATATTCAGCAAACTGGTCACCGGAATTGTTCAAAATATGTACGTCCGTAAAGACAAATCCTAGAACGTTCTTGCTTGAAGATATGGAGGGCAATTCTATTCCTGGAGGATTCTACGCTCCAAAGTTGAGAAAAACATCACCTCCGGATGTATATTTTGTGGAGAAGATTATCAGACGTTCTTGAGATAAGATTTAACTCATATGGCTTGAGTTAGACTCTTCACACGCCTAGTGGATGATTATGGTTGCACAAACATTTATGTGACTTGATTTGGTTGTTAATATTTAAAATACTTATATAAATATAGAATTAGGTGAAGTTTAAATAATTGGTTCATACAGTTTATTTTTATGGTTTTATTTTTATTTTATAACACCGTGTCTTGCTACCTGTTCAGTTTATACGCATAAGTACTACTCTAATGAGTTAGAGAGGAGGAAGATTGAATTAAGAGGAACTGTACCCGAATTCGCGTGAAGAGAGAGTGGAAACCCGTTTTGGAAAAACACCCTCAGTACACCCAACCGGGATTCGAACCCTGATCTCCCTGTCATCAGCAGTCTAGTCTAACACGAGAGTGACGCCTCAGACCATGCGGCCACCGAAACGGGAGCTATTTATCGTTCAATTGATAAATATCGAATGTATCAACATATGACAAACAAAAACCGAAACGCCTGTTACTACTTATCCGTAGGCCTATAGCATCAATTCTAGACCTTGGGTTCTAGTTTTTAGTTTTGTTGATTTAATATATGGTACAGGAAAATAGTTTGATTTATTGTTACTAGATAATATCTAACATAGAAACACTAAAAACATGATATTCGGATAAAATGTTCTACTTACTATTTCGATACCAATATCTACTGCTATCGGTACTTTTATTTAAATAATTCATCCATATATGTTGGTGTTTATACCATGGAATAGTGGAATAAAATTACCACTAGCAAGCATCACTGTATTCTTTAAACGAGTCTTTGATAAATGCGGTGCCTAATGTCTCTTAAATATTTAATTTTAAAAATGTATTCCAAATAGCAGAATCACTTTGGATTGCGTTCCATTGAACGTTTTCCACTCTGTACGCTTCAGTTGAGCTCGGTACGGCTTGCTATTGTAAAGGACCATAATGCACTTCCCCATTAAGAATTATTACGTTTTATCTCGTATGGAACAGGACGCTGTTCCTACACAAGTTGAACCAATAGGTTATGTATACAAACAATAGATATAGCCTATTGAGGCAAAGTTTAGCAACACACACCACTAACCCAAAGAGGGGGGGTGGGGGTATTATGTTCCAGGAGATTCGAGAACTGCTCTCCGACTTCCCTGTTCAGTCAGTGTTCCTGCAGTGTGGCACTGGATCTGGCACGGCTCGAGCCGTCTTGGAGGATCCAGAGTTGCTGGAAGAATGGGACAAGGAGAGAATCTTCCTGCTCCGTGGCCAAAGAGTTCTTGTGTGTCCATCTCCTACTGACATGATGCTCTGCGTGGCACGTCTACCAACCACATACACGGAGGAACACTTTCAAGCACTCGTTCACACGTATGGGAAGATTCAGTGCAGTTTCCTCATGATCAGTGAAAAAACAGGTAAGCTGTCATCCCTATCAGTGGACTTGTATAGTCTGGTTTGCAGTTAACGGGGAGGTCGGGGTTTTAGTCTCAGTCGGGTGCATTCAGGATGTTTTTTCTGACCATTCAGTGGACTCCGTCTCAACACAACTCATGTTATCCTCAAACATACTCTTCACTCCCCTTACAACTCCTCTTTCCTGTTCAGCCTCCTCCATCACTTTCCAACACTATGATGTTTTCTCTACATAAATACCATCAACAAGTCTTTCCCGAATTTGTACCTTCTTTCCTTCATCTGTCTTATAGCGTAGATCCAAGTCTAATTTAGACCTCTGTTCTCTAAATACGCGCTGTTCCTCTCTCCACCTTCCTTTCATTTTATTTCTTATTCTCTTTTAGAGTGTCATATATTTTGGTACAGTGACACGTCAGAATTATTCTCCTATAATTTGCACACCCCTTCCTGTTCCTTTCTTAAAAATCGGTCCACACTTCAGGTACCCTGTTCTCATTCCATATCAGTCCCTGCACCCTGTATAATCATTGTATTCCTGCTTCTCCTACAGATCTTTTATCATTTCCACAGTTAGTTCGTTTACACCTCTCTCTTTTTCCTGTTATATCTTCTTTAAGGCATCCTACACTTTTTTCCATGTGAGACCCACTTCCTCCTTTTATACTAATGCTTCATGCTCCTCTGCTTAACTCTAATCCCCTTCCTGATCAGGGTTGAACATCTTCTCAAAGTATCCCCTCCGTTATCCGTAGTTCCTTTTCTTATTCTCCTGCCTTCGTCATTCTTCCTTCTTCTTCCATAATTCTAACTTATTGTCTTTTCTCTTTCCTCTTATTTCTCACCCGTCTGTATAACACATTCTTACTTCCTTCCACGTCCTTTTTCAGCATCTCTGTTAATTTTTACTTCCAATGCTTCCTGTACTACACACTTTGCTCTTCTTTTTTTCTTCCTATACTTTTCTGCTCTTTCCTCATTCCTATTACTACTAAAATTCATCCTGAATGCTTTGTTCGTCTCCTCCACTACTTCATTCACTATGTCGTTCCACCACGGTGTCGCCTTCGGGATGACTGAATTGTATCGCCTCGGAAGAATCTCTCTTCAGACACTACATAAAAACAGCCAAAATTAAAATACTGAGTTATATCACCTTTAATAATTAATTGGAATTATATCTGCAGAATCCGGAATTGTATCTCATCGGAAGAGTCTCTCTCTCGACATTTCTCAACCAAGCAACTCTAAGAAAAATCCTGAATTATATCTCCAAATAGAGGCCAGAATTCGGACCCCGACAAATCAGACTAGATGAACCTGCCATCCTGTCCATGTGCCCACCAATGCGGGTTTCAACTTATTATTACTTTGATTTTCACCAAGTAGTAGTAAGTAAAGTTATTAACACACATTTATCCTAATTTCCCAGAGAAAATAAATAAACAAATCCATCAATAATTTTTGCTATCCCATTTAAAATGCATTGAAATAAAAACATTTTAACGATAATATTTAAATAACAATTTTTTACGTGGTGGGAAAATTCCATAAAAATTATAAAGGCTGCCCAGATATGTTGCGCAAATAAATGTGAAACTACAATATTGAATTAATAAATAATATTTTAACTAAAAATATTTGTTTAGAACCATGCATTTTTAGGTAGGCTCAGACTTAAACCTTCCTTACATATTTAAATCTTCTACCACACTAAGAAGTAGTTTTTTTTATATAAGTTTTGGAGATTTTGAAACTCCCCCGCTCCCTCATTTCACCAGCCCCCAAATTAAAATTTTTGAATATTTAAGAATTATGTAGGCATTTGGAGTAATCCCACTACATTCCTGACAAATTTTAATTTTCTATCTTACTTAAAAATGTGTTTTTCTGTTAATATATCTCCCTCCCGCCTTAACCCAGTGTCCCATTTTAGTTTTGTACTACCCTTGTGAGTAGTTTTTGAAAGTTTTTCTATCTATGCATAGCCTAAAAAATCATTTTAAAATTTCCCCTAAAATACATATTACAATACATTATGATTTTTACTTTTGTAAACATAGAAGAAAATAAAAACCATCTATAATATGTTTAATTTCCAATGATTTGACTAATTTTACCTCATGCTGCTCTCTGTTAGTCATGTGCTGCGCTAATAATAAATCAAAGTTTGTCACTTCTGCTGCCTTCTAGCAGTCTTATGACAAATTAAATTACATCTTTGATATTTCCTCTTTACTTATTCAGAATAAGCATAGGAATTAAAACGCCAAGTCCGCCATTTGGAGATATAATTCAGGATTTTCATTTGGGCCGTTTGTTTGTAAGGTTTTGGAAGAGATATTCTTCACTGGAGATACAATTTAGCTCCCTCTCTCCTTCCACTTCCTCTTATCACTTGGTCCTCCCAAATACCTCCTTTGCAGCTCCCACCAAATTGTTCTTTAACCTTTCCCCTTCCACTTCTACACTTTGCACCTTATCCGTGGGCATTGAGCTTCTTGCCTTCTTAAATACAGTTATCTTTCCTAATTATTTTTAAGCTTATCCTTCTTTCCTGTTTTCCTATTTTTCTACTTCATTCTTATCCCACTATATCTGTCACCAGCAACCTGTGGTCATTACTTAAAACACACTTGGTGTAACCTTAACGTCTTCAGTCCGCCTTTTCATGTCCTTGTCCATAAGGAAGTAATCTATTACAGCCCTTTGCTCACCATTCCAACTGTATCTAGATAATATATAAATATTAAATAGACCTATGTCTAGAAGTTATTTGGAGGGGTTTTCATGGTAACTAAACCAGGAATTTCAATACTGTAAGTGACCTTAAATACAATGTACTGAAGCTATTATTTTTGTACTTTTATATAATTGGGAATTTTTGGTGTAACTTTAGATATGTGTGACGGTTTATTTTTGAATATCAACTTGCAATGACAGATCTTAAAACGTAGCTTTTACTGTACCCTTAAGTGGCGCAGTTTGCACTGCTAGAGTACCACTGACACAGTACACAACGCTAGCCATAAACAGTTTGAAGATAAAATGGGGAAAGGGGGAGGGAAATGTATTTCTACTGAATATAGTAATTTAATGAACACTTGAAACTGATATAGGATTAGCTTCCATCCAATAATACTTAAAGTCAAAGAGAGAAACTGCCCGTCTAACGCTAAATCACAAGTTACCTATCAAGCTATTTCCAGCTTCCTAACATTATACACATGATACATCACAGAAGTTAGTGCTAGATAAACCATAGAGTAATACAACACAGTTAATTCTTTATATGCTAATAACTCCTTAAAGAGGAATACAGCTCTCTAAAACGAGGGCCAACACAATCAATAGAGAATGAAGCTAAAAAAATTACAAATAGGGTGGCTAACCTAAAGAGTTAATAGATCAAGAAGTTCTGACCTTCATGGTAAGCACTTCTACAAAACTGTATCATTAGCAAGACTGGAATTTAGACTATTATACTAAAGCGATTATTATAAACCGAGGTCCTTTTTAAGGAGGTATGGTTACAACCATGCAAGTAATGTAAACAACAGGTTGGAGAGTACTAGAGATTTAACTTGAACAAACCTAGTACTCCACCAAGCGGGATCTTAGTGTTGACAATTTCAGACTTGGACCAAGAGGGTTCCAGACATATATATGGGTAAAACTTCAGCCTAATCCTAATTAGGAACGCCCATTTATTGGTCAAAATAACCATCGAAACAAATCACTCCAGACAGATTTAATCTAAGTATAAACAACGGCTAATGCCACAAGCCATAAATGCATCTGAAGGGTGCCGGGCACTCACAGTACAAATAATGAATCACGAGCCATACCTGGCACAACTGATTCCCACAAGTTGCACACCCGGCAAGATCGGTGTGTACAACATAAACAAAGGCTCATATGAAGCCATCGACCTATATAGGACCATAAAAACACCATAAAACTCATGTTTCCAAGTCTGGTTATTTAAAATAGAGAAAATTAACACAATTAATTAAGCATGATGATTAAGAGTGTCAAGACAGTGCTATAGGTAAATGTGAATTTACATGTTGTTAAACAACTTGATGCAAACATCTTTATACACCAAAGATCAATTAACTTTGGACTAATAAGCATTGGTGAATATAGTTTACCAAACCCCATTAGGGGATTATGAACAACCACAATTGGCATCAATTCTAGACCTTGGGTTTTAGTTTTTAGTTTTATTGATTTAATATATGGTGCAGGAAATTAGTTTGATTTATTGTTAAATTTAACTAATTCTTCATGCACCCTGGTTAGGCTCAAAAATGTAATACAACTAAATAGATATTAAATATTGAAGTCCTCTGAAGTTCTATCTCCAACATGCAGGGGTCATGGTAGGATCCACCATTTTGTTGTTGCTGTTGTCTAGTCGATTGATAGACCTCCTAGTCGCTCGTCAAGTGAACAATAGAAAAATATGTTGATTAAATATGTGTGTGTGTCATAATATAACTTACACGAATCACAACTAGCTTGAGAAAGAGGAATGGACATGGAAGAGGGGAGCCAATAAGATGCAGATCGAGGAGTGCACCTGTGCATGAACCTCACTTGTTTGGAATCAACGGAGCAGGTATTTTTGAAGATGGTCCGATCAAACGGAATTGTTTGTAGTTGTGGTTTGGACGTGTTTGGTGATCCAGGAGAGCGAGACATTTTCAGGAAAGTCAATATTGTTACACCATGTTTGTACACTTTTTTTAAATATATTTTAAAATATTTCATCTCTTTTAAACTTGTAACTTTAACTAATTAGTACTTATAATAAAGGCAAGTCAACCTTAGTAATTAAAAAAAAAAATTATTTCAAAACAAACCTCACACATGGCCTTATATTTACTTAACACTTTGGACACATCTGGGTACCCAAATAGTGGCTTCAAAAATAGTGAACAATAACAGCAAAAATTATTTAAAGCTATTGCATTACAGTTTTCTACCAACTCACACTTAGACATAAAGCTAAGGCATTGATATAGTGCAGAGTGTAATATATTCACATTGAGGCATTGATATAGTGCAGAGTGTAATATATTCACATTGAGGCATTGATATAGTGCAGAGTGTAATATATTCACATTGAGGCATTGA
>CABFWB010001576.1:11314-33003 GCA_902151455.1 Timema bartmani
AATATATTCACATTGAGGCATTGATATAGTGCAGAGTGTAATATATTCACATTGAGGCATTGATATAGTGCAGAGTGCAATATATTCACATTGAGGCATTGATATAGTGCAGAGTGCAATATATTCACATTGAGGCATTGATATAGTGCAGAGTGTAATATATTCACATTGAGGCAGTGAGATAGTGCAGAGTGCAATACTTAACAATATCTTCAGCCTAAATGTGGAGTATCATAATTACTCAAATTTGAATTTACTTTCTTGTTATGTTTAGGTGAAAGCAAAGGTTATGGCTTTGTTGAATATACCACAAAAGAGAGTGCTCTACAAGCAAAAAATATTTTGGATGGTCTCCAAGTTGAGAATTGTGCTCTCTGCTGTGACTGGTTAGACTCTAGTCATGTGACCTTTGAGTCCCTTCACTCCAAGTGTCTGTATGTTGACAAACTCCCCAAAGATTTCCGTGACATGGGGGAATTTCGGAAGGTGTTCAGCTCTGTAGTAAATCCACCATACTGCCAAGTGAGTACAATCTATATCTACTATGAGAGCACTCACTAGTGAGATCTATCAGGGATGATATAAGTTGCTCAAAATCACCTCTTCTTACAAGTTATCAATCTCTACTAACCATGTGTGCTCTTATCAACACACAAATTCATTTGTTCAACTGCCACTTTTGAACTTATAAAAGCTTCCTATTTTGAAAATCTGACAGGCTTATAAGCATGAGTTAATATGTTTGATTAGTTAGGCAATCAAACCCAAGACTTTTAGCATATTTTAACAATGGATTTCCACTGAGCTTTACAGGTTCATACTGAGCTCGAGACCATACTTAAATAATTACTAAATGCATAAATCCATGTTCTGCTTTCAAGAACTTCACTGATTACGGGATTAAACTATATGGTAAATTGATAGAAAACATAATTCCGAAGACTTTGGGCTTAAGCCACATTTTAAGATATACTAGTTTAATTAATTATATATTATATCCTCTTTTCACCAACCAAATAATAATTAGATTAATGTCTGTCAATTTTTGGTCACATATTGAAATGCCCACTGAAGGGTACAAATTCTATTCTTTTGTAATAGCAGCTCAATCTCCACCACTTATTATATTAATATATTAATCAAATATTTGTTTTGGAAACAGATAGCACTGAAGAATGGATGTCCTCAAGATTGGGGTCTTGTTGAATTTGCCACCAGTGAAGATGCAGAAACTGCCCAGACTACACTTAACAAATACTCTCTTCGTGGTCATAATATTCGCATCTTGTATTATATTCCAGGAGTACGAGCAATAAACCTATACTTAAAATTACTCAACGATTCAGTACGTAGTTTTCCTAACTGTTTCATAATTTTATATTTAAATATTTTCTTTGCATATTTTTGGTCTTCATTGTTCAATGCAGCTTTTATTTTTCTAGAAATGTATAAATACTTTCATACTTACTTAGGTACTTTTCAAAAGGGCTCTTAGTTTAAACTATGTTTGGAGAAATGATAACATATTTTTAAATGTGTGTATTCGTGGTCCTTTTCTACCTACAAAATATGATTCAAGAAACTAATATAATAGTAATAGTATGTTGTTTACAAATATGATAAGGTTCCTGCACTTGATTTTGAACTCATTTTCTTAGGTATAGCTATACTTGTAAATGAATATTAAATACTTTGTTTGATAAGTTTACAAAGTATTTCTTGGAAATTTTAATTCATCTCAATTCAATTATTTTCCCAGACTTAGTATGTGAAAAATTTATTAACAATAATCATATTCAACTGAAATAAACTATAATTTAAATTTGTTTCTAGTATAAGGGGTGCTCCAATATAATAATCTTCCCCTCCAATTGTTGTATCTCTTAATGATTCCATTAAAAATAATTGATTCACTCGTTGCTATTATTGATGTGTATGGAAAGGTTCCTATTTATGTCCCATATGTTTTCAAGATTACAAGATTGTATAATTTAGTACTGAGTAGATCCCAGATTTTATGTGGTATAAACCTACAAAATACTTATCAAAAACAGTCAAAATATAGTAAAATATCTATTGATGTGAAAATATGTAACACTGAATAAACCTTATTTCACCACGTTAATAATACATACATATATTATTGAAACAAAATTTAATTTTATGATTAAATTTCTGAGTCAGGTTATAGAAAAACTCATTTCTAAACATATTACATTTTTAATGAGTTGGAATGCAGTACTAGTTTGTTTTACACAACTTAAATTTCCCATTAATTAAATACCTCAAATAAATGGCATTATATAACTGATTTTATAAATCATACAAACATTCATTGAAACCTCCATTGTTGCCAGCTCTTTGAAAACAAGTGAACATCAGACCACTCATGATTTTTCAAAGTCACTTTCATAGAATTTTTTTTTTCCCTTTCAGTCTGGATTTACATATACACAGGCAAATATAATATTGATAACAGTATGTCGAGACAGTGTCAATCATTTAACATTCTATATATATATATATATATACACACACACACACACACACAGTGATATGTCGAGACAGTGTCAATCATTTAACATTCTATATATATATATATATATATACACACACACACACACAGTGGATTCCAGTTAATTGAGGCAGCCATTTATTTGGGACAAAACTCTAAGAACAGAAACAAAACAAGTATTTACCTTAAATTTATTCCCCTTATTTGGGCCAACTCTTCGCTCAATTGGGGCAGTAAAGGTAATGTAGGCTCACAAGCTCATAGCATAGATATTCTTCAGGCTGCAGCTGAGTTTGTTTTTGTGAAGTCGTGCTGTGTATTGTGTTTGTTCTGTAGGGTGGCAGTGAAGGTCATGTTGATAGCTCGCTGGTAACATGGAAATTGTGCAAGCTGAGCCTGAGTCAATAGAGCTGAAATAGTGCTGTAGCGTGGCTGTGTTGTTCTGTTTTGTGGTAATCATATTCTGATTGACATTATGCTTGCGGTATACAATTGTTTACGAGAATAAAGCTATGTGCCAAATATAGTTGTTCATTGTGTGGATTAACATAAATTAAAAACTGTAGCAAACAGTGCACTGAGTTATCCAAAAAAATCGCTATTCTTGACAAGATAAAAAGTCAACCTCCTAACATCAGTCATTGTCAGCTAGCGGAGATAATTAAGGTGCCGAATTCTACAATTTCACGACTGTTAAAGCAACAAGAAAAACTTAGGAGTGGACATTGCGCGTGGGTTTAAATAAAACATCTCATAAGCGAAAGAGGCAAGGCAAAGATTCAGACATTGAGGATGCTTTAAATCAATGGTTTTCCATTTTAACTAAACGAGGTGTGAGCGGCCCTATGCTAAAAACCAAGTCAGAAGAGTTGGCCTAAAAGCTAGGTAATGTAAATTTCAAAGCAACTGATGGTTGGTTGTCTCGATGGAAGTCAGACGTGATATTAGTTACAAAAAACACACGGTGAGAAGGACAGTGCTGATGCTATGAGCGCTGACCAATGTAAATCTGAAAAACTACCCAGAGCTGCTTAAAAAATTTAGTGCGGATGACATTTACAACTCCGATGAAACAGGCCTGTATTATTGTGCTACACCGGATAGTTCCCTGAGCTATAAACACATAGAACTGTCCGGTTAAAAGAAAGCATTGGATCGTGTAAATGTGTTGTGCTGCTCAAATATGTTAGGAAGTGATAAACTCAAACTTTTGGTTATTGGTAAAAGTGCTGAACCTCGTTTCAAGGGGCTTACAATAGGCAGTTTACCAGTTTCATATTATGCAAATAAGAAGGCGTGGATTACCACATGTATTTTTTACGTAATGGCTAATGAACTGGGACGTGGAACTGCAACGTAAGTCCAGAAAAATTCTGTTGATATTGGACAACTGTACGGCACACCCTCATGTAAATGGTTTAAAAAATATTGAACTGGGATTTTTACCCCCTAACACCACATCCCTGATATAGCCTATGGACGCAGGAATTATAAAAAATTTGAAAACGTATTATCGTGGAAAGCTGGTTAATCACATCCTTGAAGCGATTGAGAAAAATCTGCTGACATCATCTTCAAAAGCAATAGAAGTCAGTGCAAATGTTTCATTGTTAAAAGATGTACAATTTATCGCCGATAGCTGGCGAGGACTAAGCAGCAAAACAATTCAGAACTGTTTTGTTAAATGTGGTTTCACGAATAATTATGATTCAGATGCAGTTATATGTCCAGACAATGAAATGTCTCTAGAACTGCAACACGTCCAAAATTGTGAAGATTTTTTAAGCATTGACGATAACCTTCAATGCCATGATGAAAATGAAGATTGTGAGGATACAATTATTGAAGAAATTGGGGCAAAACACTCAGAGACAACAGAAGAACAGGAAAATGATGACAATGAAACACCTAAGCGAGTGACTAACCAGGAAACCAGCAAATATATAGTTGAATTGAGATACTACCTCATGCAGGAAGGCAACAAAGGCAGCCTTTTATCAGCACTAGATACCTGTGCCAACTTTGTACAGGTGCAGTCAATAAAGAAAACACGTCAAGGTACACTTGATAATTTTTTTCAAAGAAAGAACTCTTAAGTAATGTGTAACCCTTACTTGACACATACAAGTATGTAATTTATATCCATTTTGCATATGTACATTTTGTTTGCTTTTCGCTTTAGTTAGAGTATTTTTAAATAAATGTTTGTACCATTAAAATTTCGTTTAATAGGGGTAGCCACTTAATTGGGCCAGAGTGACCCAGCCTGATGTGTCCCAATTAACCGGAATCCACTGTATATATATATATATATATATATTATATATAGGTCTTGTTAATATTTCAAATGACCGTTCTATGCGCTGTACTATTTTCACAAACTTAAAACTAGGCTTACATTTCTTTAATAGATTTTTGGTTCAATTTTTGTAATTTTTGTTTTGCCTTGCCACTTTTTATCCGTTTCTTTTCTTGACCAAAGAACAACTGGGAACATGAGCTAATCATATCCAAGAAATATTGTTTTTACAACTTGTTGACTTGTGTTTCAAATTGACATGCAGAGTGAGAACCGTGCTGCTGAGGCCACTATATGGCAGCACCAAATTTTCTCCCCTCCAAAGCTAGTTACGGCAACTGTATTCCTTTCTGATGAGCCAGCATACCTGACTTTGAATTTACACAATGCCATCGCTTCACTGGATACATTCCTTTATGAAAGTACAGGTTGCCTGAAAATTAGTGACATCCATCAAGTTAAAGCATTTCCCCCAAGAAAGACATGAAAATATTACCACAATATAAAAACACACAAAATATGTCATTATATGTAATATCTTTGAAAATATGTATATTTTAGTAAAATATGTAAAAAAAAAAAAAATTGTAAAATTAAATTTGAAAATACAATCCCAAAAAACCTAATTTGCCAACATTTCACTTTAAACATTTCTAACTGGCAGAATTAAAATATGTAATTTCATAAAAATCCGGACTCATAGTAATGAGTTACACACACTTTTTTTTTCAGGCCAATAAAGGAAAAGAAATCGGCCTCCTGCCTGACCCTCCAGCACCTGCTGTCTTTCAGCAGCTTCAAAATTTGTCCAAGCAAAATCCTGTTTGTGAGTAGTGGTCTTGGAAGTATCAATTAACACAATTTGAATTTTTATTTCATTCATTTTTTGACGGGTCTATAATATAATCAGGATCTATAGTTCGTAATGGCAAGATTAAATGTTTACCTCTGTGTTCATTTTTGATCATGCAACTAATATGTACCCTAATTTGATGGTATAATGGTCTAAGGCATCACTCTCGGAATAGACCGAACTACATATGACAGGAAGATTGGGTTTCAAATCTTGGTCGGGTGTACTAAGGGTGGGTTTTCATAAGTGGTTTTTCCACTTTCCCTGCATGCAAATGTGGGTACACTTTATTTACATTCAACCTAACTCATTAGCTTAATTAGTACATATACATATAACTTAAACAGCTAGTAATACACAGTACTACAAAACAAAAAACAAACTAATAGGTGACTGTTACATTACAATCTTGGCTAAACATCTACATTTTTAAAATGAAATGTGCATAAATGGTGACACGACCTCCTTTGCGGTCTAGTGGTCAGAGTTCCTGGCTACAGATCCAGAGTCCTGGGTCCGGAACGGGGTCAACTCAGCCTCGTGAGAACAATTGAGGAGCTACTTGAATGAAAAAGTAGTGGCTCTGGTCTAGAAAACTGTGATTAACAACCAGAGGTTTCATTGTGCTGGTCACATGACACCCTCTATCCACAAAAGCTGGCACTATTTTATAATATATTATAATAATAATTATAATAAAAGGTAGGCGTCGATTCACTTTTAAAAACCACTTTAACAATATACCTTAAACAACAAACAAACACACAGTAACAGAAATGGCGGACTTCCAAATGATTCTCTACACTGATTCAGGTGTACGTACTGTTCATTGGCCAAAAACTCAACAAGGTTTCTTATTGGTCAAAAGTATAATACACTTTCCAACTCCCATTGTCATTGGCCAGTTTGAAAAAATATTGTGGTAGCAGCCCTTTACTATGCTAAATTGGTTGCTGCCACTTCCCATGGCAGCAGACGCTTCTGAATATAAAACATCTCTAAATGAAGGCAAGCTTTGTTTGTCCAAGTGAAACAAAAACACAAACTGTAAAGTATGAAAGTCTCATATTTCACACAATAGGAACATTATATTTGGTGGGGAAAAGGTTTAAATTTAAAATAATACCACGATTAAAATATTTTTAATGGATGGTGTTCATAGTAATAAGAAAATGCATTTTTTTAGGCCATATTAATCAATTGACTATTTTAGCTCGCATTATGTCCTACGTTTCAACCTTTCATTTTGTTAATTTAATTACCAACACAGTACCCAACATTAAAATATACTTTTAATAAAATTTAGCTAAAATTAAAAGTATATTCCCAGACATTTTAATACTATTTCTTATGCTTTCAGTTGCACAGAGCCTGCAGAACATTATTTGGACTCAAATCCAAGCCCTGCAAAATGGAGGTGAAAATGTGAATAAGCCCTCTCCTCCATCTACACCCACCCTAGGAAACAGTTCTTCAGGAAAAGGCAAGAGTGGGTTAACTTCATCTGAAAACACTACCAATCCTCCTGGTGGAACAGAAAATGCTCAAGCAGCCATGGTCATTCTTCTTGCAGCCCAAATCCAAACTCAAATGGGGAGTACTCAACCTTCCTTGTTGGGCAACCCTCAGATGTTGGCAACTCTTCAGAATTTGATCAAGCAAGGTCCTCCATCCAGTACCACCAACATCCCACCTCCCATGGGCCCACCTCCAGCAAGACTTTTTCACTTTCATCCTGGTCATATTACGATGCCAGAACCAAGGAAACCTAATACAAATGGCCAACAAAATGGTTTCATGAAGACAGGACAACCACAAAAAGTAAGAAATATGTTTTAAAATATATGTTGCTATTCAATTTTCTGCAGGGTTTGGGAAGGTCACCTTTATGTCTCGACAGCCTTATGCACTCAAAAAAATTAGCTTTTGGCTTATGAAATCACCATTTAAACCAGATAGTACAATTTATTTAACCAGGGCTAAGTGTTTAGTTGTTTCTTGTAGGTTAAGTTAGTTTGAAAGTTGTGTTCTAAGTTGTTAAAAAATGTTTAAATAGTGCACATTGTACTAATTTAAATAAATATAAGGGAGTGGAAAATAAATCAATAATTAAATTATTAGCAAAATTATTAACTATAAGCTTTTTATTATCTTTGAATTTATTACTTTTCCCATTTCCTTAAAATTGTCGTAGCCTAACAAAATTCCTTAAATAATCATAATCTGAACTATGTGTTAAATTGATATAATCTGGTTCATCTGATGGGGATATAATGTGTCATATTCTGATGATAGTTGAGATATTTAACCTCCTCTTAACTAGACAAACGCCTGCTTCAGTGTCCGCATAGCCCAAAGCACTACTCAGACTAGACTGCCAAGGACTTGGAGAACAGTGTTCGATCTTTGTCAGGTGTACTGAGGGTGGTTTATCCTAAATGGTTTCCCTCTCTCTCACTCTTTTTAATTCAATTGCAAGTACACTTCCTCTGAATTCACCCTTCTTCAGCCCTAACCCATTAGCATAATTAGTAAATAAACATATAGCCTGATAATAAGACACGGTGCTAAAAAAAACTAGAGATACAATTTATTTTAAATCAATTGTCCACTAGTCACTCCATATCTCACTCAATTGTTCATTTACACACTAGTTCTGAGAGTAATCAGCAGACTTGCATGCACAGGCTTTATTACAAAGAGATCCACACACATTTCAATCAGAGTTGGATTTTGGTACAAATAAACTTAGAAAATAAAAACTTTTTTTGGTGACATTTTGAGTATTATTTTATAGGTATTGATGAAATCTATCAAAAGTGACAGCTGCAGATCATATCCCTTGTTGTATGAATAATTGAAAGTATATCTAGTAATGGTTCTAGCTCTCAGAAGATTATTCCTATTAAAATTGGATTGTAAGTGCACTGAGGCATGTGTGCGTGTGCGCATATGTGTGCATTTCCTAATTCCTAACCTCCCTTTTTTTGGCACCGCATCTTACTACCCATTCGGGTTATACACTTATGTACTAATTACACTAATGGGTTAAGGACTATGAAGGCTTAATTATAGTAAATGAACCAACATTTGCGTGGAGAGATAGTGGAAAACCATTTAGGGAAAACCACCTTCAGTGCACTCAACCGGGATTGAACCCTGATCTCCCCGTCTTTGGCAGTCTAGTCCAACATTAGAGTAGAGCGTTAGACCACGTGGTCACCAAAGTGGGTCCATACCCTTTACATTGAATTAAATATGTTAATGTTGCTTTCATCTAATAAATATATTACTTTAACATATTTGTTCTAATTAATTCTTTATAACAGCAATGTATGATATTTAACAAGCTTGCATTTTGGAAACAAAAGCTAATCATTATTCATTGATAAAAATTATATATGTTAACATTTTTTGTTTGTGTATTTTTGCACAGAAAGTAGTTTGGGTTTTATTCTCAAGTCCAAATATAATTTTTTAAATTATTTAAACAATTAGTAATCAAAGGACACTTGATATAAATATTTACACTGTGGAGTAGCTTTTAAGATAGGGTCATAGTGTAATCAGTCAATGTAAGACTGCTACCTTGCTTGGTTCCACTATGGTGTAGCTTATAAGATAGGGTTGTGGAGTCAGTCAAATACTGCTACCTTTAAGGGTAAACATTACACTCTTAAACATATTAATAATTTTTCCTCCATACTGATAGTATTTTTTTCTTTCTCCTCCCAATTATGCTTGCTAAAAATTTAGTAGGATAAAAGTAAATGGACTTATTCAAATTTTAAGCCTTTTCTCTATTATTTTGAAAAAAGAATAAAAATCAAAAAAATCAAATATATGAGCCTGGATTTAAATGTTTAGCTTTATTTATATGAAAAGTTCTTCATTTATTTGAATGGAAACA
Organism: Timema bartmani; assembly: GCA_902151455.1. Taxonomy (NCBI): domain Eukaryota; kingdom Metazoa; phylum Arthropoda; class Insecta; order Phasmatodea; family Timematidae; genus Timema; species Timema bartmani. The sequence continues at coordinate 20,892 of CABFWB010001576.1, forward strand.
TGAGTTATAAAATCTATGCAGAATTTTATGTAATGCATATAGTTAAACATTATTAATCCTTATAAATACATATATATTAGATGGAATATATAGATATTTGAATATTTTCTATCTTTTTAGGTTCCATTGTTACCAAATCCTAGTGTTGGAGTGAGCCCACCTCCAGTAGAAGTCACTACACCAGTACAATTTTCTAATCCCACATTGGATGATGCCAATAAAAAATGTGTTATGGTAGCTTCCAATAATAATATAACTAATCAAGGTCCTTCTCAGGTGGCACTACAGGACCCATCTACTTTTTGGACGGGTCTTTTAGGACAAATACCCACACATCAGCCTCCTCCCTTAGGTGTATCACAGCTTGACCCAAAACTTTTAATAAAAAACGGGCGTTTTGATCACATTTCAATGACAAATTCAAAAGACCCTTTGCATTCAGACAAAGTAGGAAATGATCCTTTTTCTCAGCAGGCTCAATCTGGAGCATCAAATATTTCTGGACAGCCAACTAAGTTAAATCGAAATAGCAACATACCCAATTTTCCAGATAATGTTCCAGACTTGCAAAAAACAATAAACACCATTCTTAGTAATGCTCAGAATTTGAACCAGCTTTTAGGTTCGCTAACAAGTGCTATTCAAACCAATAACAATACTAATACTTTATTGTCCAATCCAAGCTCAAGTTTTTCATTTGTAAATCAACCTCTCTCAATGATACATGGCGTAACAGTTTCCCCTCCACATTCTGTTGAGAATGTGTGGCCTACATCTTGCTCGCAATCGGGAGTATCTGTTGTCACTGGCCAGAATCCCTCACCAATGGTTGGAAGCCCAGTTTTGGCTGGTCAACCTGTTATTGGTAATTCTGTTCCTCCAGGTAGGGCTCTGATGGGCAATCCAGTTCCAATGGCGATGTCTGCAGCTAAGCCCATAGGGTTTCTTGATATGAAAGCTAATCACCTTCAACAATCACCCTTTCAAAGTGGATGGAATTCGAGTGCATTCCTTAATTCTACACCACTTTCAGCAGTAAGTGCACCTCAATTTGGACCATATCCGGGAGCTGGCATAATTCCAGGCCTTTGGTCACATCCAGGAAGTCCTGTACTAATTGCTTCACCTCCTCCTGGGCTTATAACACCTATTGGTCAAAAACGCAAATACACTCGCGTTTTACCTTCACCAGAACCCAGTCCAGAGGGTAATTATATTGGTCAACATTCCCAAGGACTTGGTGGTCACTATGCTGACTCTTACTTTAAGAGAAAGAAGAAGAATTAGGAAAGTAAATGCATTTTAGAATAAATCCTTTTGAATATTTGTGAGAGTTATCATTGTTGCTTTAATGCCATGTTCAATATATTTTCAGTATGTAAATAACCATAATTCTGTTTGCCATTCTTGAATTTCTAATGAATGAATGGGTTGTACATTGCACAAGGTTCATTCCAGTAGAACAGAATTGTATATACAAACTGTGAATGCAGTGCAGCTTAAAGTGCCTTTCATTATTTTGTAAAGTGGCATATTCTTTTATTTATTTTAGTTTTAGCATAATTACACATAGAGTTTCACTTTTTTATATGAATTTATAAAAATAAAATATTTTGTTATAAAAAGTGCAATTTTTATTGTTAATATTGTTTTAGAAAAATGTTTGTGATTCTTGATTTTCCTTTCATTGAAACTTTCAATCAAATCCATACTATATGATTATGTTATATAAACTTTACATGAATACATCACAAATTATCTACATATTTAAAATGAATCATCTTTGTAGTGTTTTGGTTTACACTTTTCTATAAATTACTTTATGAATGATTTGTCTTATATTGTACTTTCTTATAGAACATATTTATTTAGTATGTACTAATTACCTACTATCATCATCATAATCATCAACTGTTTTTAGCCTGTAACTGAGTCAGTTTAGTAAAATGCCTCCATCTTGCTCTATCGCTCCACCATTCTTCCTCCTTTAATCATTTCCATTCTCCTCCTCTCACTTGCACACTTTCTCTTATCTGCTACTCCCATATCTTTCTTGGTCTCACTTGTGGGTTTCTCCAATGTACTTCATCTCCATCTTTCTCTTTTGTATTCTCACTTTTCCATCCTCATTGTATGCCCATACCATCTCAGTCTTGCTTCCTCTACTCTCTCATTTACTCCCTATATCTCTCATCTTTCCTGGATAACTTAATTCCTAATCTTTTTTCTCCTCGTGACAGCTAACATGCTCCTCACAAACTTCATTTCCATGGCCTCCACTTTCTTAGTCTCTTTTACATTCAATGTTTATGTTTCTGCTCCATGTGTGACAATAGGTACAAAGTGCACCCTGTACAACACTTCCTTACACTTCAAGGGCACCTCTATAGCAGTTCTCTTACACACCTATGGAACAACTCTCCATGCTGCACTCTTATATTAAATCCTCTACTTCCTTCTTTCTCCTCAATCACGCTTCCAAGATATTTTACGGTCTGTACTCTTTTCTCAGCTCTTCTCCATTCAACTTGATAGCTCTACTAGGCCTTACCCATTTCCTTGTAATTATCATATCCGGGAGCTGGCATAATTCCAGGCCTTTGGTCACATCCAGGAAGTCCTGTACACTTCACACTTCGTCATGCTGATTTTCAATTAATTCCTGTAGCTGTTTCTGTTCTTCCTCTTCCTTCTCTCCCCATACCATAATTACCTACTAAGTTTGATTGAAAAGTTAAACTTCTATTTGTATTATATCCTTTTTATTTAAAATATTCTCTTGCCTTTTACTTGCCAGTAGTCTTACAGCTCGTATGGTACAGTATATATAATATAAATATGATCAATATATTTAAATGAATGTGTAGGTTGTTACAAGCCTTGATTAACCATTATGAGTTTATATTATCTGAAATTTAATTTCATAGCTTTTGGTAAATTGTACTTAAAATTTAGTGAGCCTCTTAAAAATGTTTGATGTTTCATTTTGCTATATTTGAATGTAGTATGTATAAAATGAATAAACTTGTTTGTCAAATAATATTTTGGAATCAAATGCTTTGACTTGAAATAGTAGGCCTTTTATCTGTGGGAAAAAGCCTTAAGAGGTAATGTCCAGCTTCCTACTGAGAATTTGTTTGTTTAAATCCCAGTTTGGCTGAAGTTTGTAAGTTCTAGCTTGGTATGAAATCAGTATGTTAGGAAGTGTAGTCCCAGGCACTAATAAACCCTTAGTAAATAAAATCAATAATAGTGCAAGATTACTTTCATATGGACACAAATAGTGCCTTAATTTGTATATGCTTATTTTTATAGCTACAAAAATGTATTTGTAAAATATATGTTGGTGTTAGGTAAATGATCATTATGGTAATTTTTTCAAATTGAAAATATATATTTGCTGTAAAATCTGGTGAGAAATACATAGTCCTCCAATAATTAACCTATTAGCGTTTTGTCCTGAACCCTTCAATTAATTTGTCAGTCATTGCTTAAAGGTAGATTTATGTAAATTAAATTAAATTAATGGATGTATGAATATATTAATTACATATTTTCTAAATGTGAATCAAAATATTATAAAAATGACCAATTTTAAAATAAATATACAGTTAAATATTTATTTCCATCTCTGTAAATATTTGAAATAAAACCTGATTAGAAACATGGACAGCTCAATAAGTCGATATTATTTTCATTAAAACTGACATATTGAAGATCCATTTAAAATTATTAAAATATGTGTATTTGCCAATGTATATTGGTATCAAATTTCCTTTCAATATCTACCATAAATCTTGAAAATACATCAATTGCATATACTTTACATCCTATCCCTTCCCTTTGCCTCCTTTGGGTGAGAAACCGTTCACACATGCCAATCCCTCTTTAGCCATCAAAATAAGTCACCACATCACATTACTACACCATATTGCATTATGTATGTTCTGTATTTCACTCTTTTCATAAACTTAGTTTCTTTTCAGAAATACTCAAAAAACTAAGCATATGCCATTAAAATATAAATATGTTATGATAGCCCCAAAACAATCCCAGTTCAAAAAAAAATACTTCATAAAAGAGAGCATGTGAGAGTGAGAGGCAGATAGACAATTATACACTCCCATACTGTTTTTACTAGTGCGCGCATGCATATAAACCCTGCTGCTACTGCTACAACCTGGCTAGTGACTACAATGCGCAACATTTGTTAAATAATGGCAGCTAAACGAGTGGGAGGCAACAGATGGCGCCACGTGGGCGAAGAAGCTAGGTTGTCTTGCAAGTACTAATTTCGGTGTCTGCCAAAATGTGGTCAATAGTTTGGTGCAACGTTTACAAAATTTCCATTATTATACCCACATTTAAATGATTTGTTCATATATAACTATAACTCTACAAATGGCTTATCAGTTTTTATAAAAGTGTGAATTAAATGTTCTAACTTTAGGCCTGTGCCTACTAAACACATGATCCAAGATTTTAACCTAAAAACAGATTCTGATAGGCAAAACCTCATGAAAAACGTGTCATTATGGCAACGCCCATTTTAACTTTCACATAAAAGTTATCATGTACTTAAACCTCCCGATAAAAATTTTATGGATAAATACATTTTACCTGGCAGATAGATGCTATCTGGCAGTCATAAGACCGGACCTTAAGCATATAAACTGAACGGTTTAGTAAGACCAGGTGCTAAGTATTATTATATTTATATTTTATACTATTCGAGAAAATCATACATGAGCATACTTTCCACCACCTTAACAATAAACTTAAGATAATCAACATGGCTTTATAAAAAATAAATCTGTCACAAATTTAGTAGAATTTCTTGGACATGTTGCCCCTCAAGTCTCTTCCCAAGGTCAGGTTGATGCTATTTATTTTGACCAAAGTAGGGCATTTGACTTAAGTCAGCATAGTATTATTCTCTCTAAACTTAGTAATTTTGGCCTTTCTCACTCAGATGTAAAATGGTTCAGCAGTTATTCGCATGGAAGATCATTCACTATTAAAATTGATTCACGCACCTCCAATACATTTCCAGCCCCCTGTGGCATACCACAGGGTTCTAATGTAGGTCCTCTCCTCTTTAATGTATTTATTGATGACATTTGTAGATATATGAACTCATCCAGTTATTTCCTCTTTGTTGATGATGTAAAACTATTTAAAATTATAAAATCCATTGTAGATTGTATAGATTTACAAAATGATATAAATGGTATTCTACAATGGTCTTTTGAGAATGGAATGTCTATTAATAGACTAAGATCAAATCTATATATTTTACTAGGAAAACTAATCCTTTATTGTTTACTTATAAATTGGGCAATGATAAACATAGTACACACCCTTTATATTAATGATCTTCTAAGTTAGAATATGCAAGTATTGCTTAAAATTCCATTACCTTAACTGACTCTTTCAGGTTGGAAAACGTTCAAAGAAAATTTGTCGCTGCGTGCTATGATAAATTCATTACTAACCGGATTTATAATGATTATGACATAATTCAAAACCTCTTAGGGCTCTAAACTCTCTTCTTGCGTGGACTTTATTGTGATGCCCTTTTTGTTTTTAATATTTTCAATAGCAAAATTTCTTGCAAATTTGCCCTTGGTTATGTAGGTGTTCATATTGCTTCTCGGGCTTCTCGTAAACCAAAATTATTTGTTCTCAATAGTTCTTAAAAGGTGAGTCCTTTAGGCCGTTGTATCCACAGCGCCAATTCTAGATTTGTTGAATTCGACTTCTATCATAAAAGAAAAGATAAACTCGCAGAGTTATTTAAAGAACTCCCATATCAATAATTTATCCTGTAGATGTTCTGCCTATAATATTTTAATTTACAATATGTATGCTTTACTACTCTAGTTTTTTTTTTTTTTAATTTTTATCATTATTTATTATTTTTTTTCTAACTATTCATCAGTATATATAATTATTTAGCTATTATTGTTCATATTATTTTCTCGTGTGATTACATGTATTTGTAAGGTACTTTTGTACTTTTCAGTGTTGGCCTGTTATAGGTCTTACGACTGTTGGCCAGCACTATAATAAAAGAAATTGAAATTATTATTATTATTATTATTAACTAATGTCTGCATCAGAAAGTCATTATTTCACTTGTGATGTGAGCTCAGCCATGAGTGGAGAGTATACAAGTTAAACGGTATTAAATAATTCTGGTTGAAACTCTTTAGTTCAGCACCCTTGGGACCTGACAAATACGAGACCGCAGAATTTGACTATTAAGAACCCTAATTTATTTCAATCTTTCAATTTAAAGTCAAATATATTAAATACACTAAGGTAGTTAATTATTATTTACCTCAACAGCATATAGAAATATAAAGAAATAATCATACAACATCTACAAAATGTCAACATCATGTGGCCGCTTCAAATCCAAAGTGATGGTTGGAAGAGAAATAAAATAAATATCAGATTAAGCCAGTAAGAAGAAATATAATTTAAATAATATAAATATTATACTATAGTGTATCAAATAAAAATTTAAAATCTAAAAAGATTAAAAAAAAGGCAAATACTTAATACTAGGCTTGCCATATAACTCTACATAGTTATTTCTATGTCACACACGGTAAAATAAAGATTAAAACAGGGAATAATGTACCACCTTTCACAACTATTGTTTGTTAGGAAGACACAGTCAAGGGCTAAAATACATCTAGAATACAAGCTAAAACAAGAATGTTGCACCAAAACACTCAGCTGCTGATGTTAAGGCTGAGCCAACCCATAAATGCACGGTTATAAACAAAAAAATGTATTTAAAAAAATATTTAATAATCCAACATTGTTGTATTTTATTTATTTTAGTAAGATATCTGGGCATCTTTCATAATTTTTATGGAATTTTCAAACCATGCTAAAAATAGTTATTGAAATATTTTCTTTAAAATGTTTCCATTTCAATGCATTTTAAATGGGAAAACAAAAATTATTAATCGATTTATTTATTTTCTTTGTAATATTAAACAAGAGTGTTTGTTTATAACATATTACTTAATGAATAATTTATTCTTCTTTTTAAATATATTTTTTAATTTGGGCTAGCTTTAATAATCACGACGATATTGAGCCCTAACGACTCCCAAGTCGACACTCTAGTAAAAATACATGGTTTTAAATACAACTTCTCCTCCTACAAATAGTTATCTTAGTTGATAATAGGTGCCATTAGTATGATCGTTACTCATTTACAACCTAGTGTCGTTTTACAAGCGTTGGCTAACTTGCTGTATCAAAATCCAGGTGGCACAGGAGGGTGAAGCTAATCTCTGTGACCTTCTTGAGTCAAAGAAACATTAATACCATGTGCATTGGGATAAGAAGGGCCAGTGTACAGTAATGACAAATTTGCTTAATTAAATATAAACATCTTAAAATATTAAGCAACTAAAATATTCACAAAGTCTTAACTGCTGTGTGAATAAAGATAGTTGGTCCCTACTTGTATGAGAGCATTACTCTAGTGATACATTATTTTCAAAGAAAAAAACCATATGCTTCTCTGTATACAAAGATTTATGACATTAGCCCTTATTTACCTGAGACAGTAAAACATGTAAAAATCTTCACTCGTAGCCTACATTCTTTCACGGTTTTTCTCATTCTTGAGATAATAAGTGTTAATATTAAGAGTATAAGAAAACTATTGTAGGCCTACGTTTGTAACTTTTATATGAATATGTTTGGGTGTGTCATGTTCTGGTTCAGAATATTCACATTTAAAGTATAAGGTCCATACATGTACAGTATATATATTTAAAATAAAAATTAAATAATCTGGCCTAGAGGTATTGAATTTGTTGTTCTATAGAGAAAACGGGGTATAGGGGGTTTGTAATTATATGTTAACGTTTATCAAACTACGGTTGTGTGAGATTATGTGCCGTATGAATGGGAGCATTGTGTATCACCTGAACTAATGTATTTTTCATCAGCACTATGATTTCACACATACTATTTTTAGAGCATAAATAGTTTCTCCATCTCTATTTCAGGGCAGTAGATTTTGATACGTCTATATTTCGCGCCATTTTTTGTATGAAACATTCTTATGTCCATGTGTTTTGAGTTTAGGAAACACTAAGTAGATGACGTACTAAAAAAAAATATTCCTTTTTTAATTAATATTGTATCTTAGAAAAATAAAATTAATATGAACTAAATCAAGAATATTTTTCTAGTACAATATTTATATAGACTCAATTATTAACTTCCTATATTTTCTCGCTGTACCGTAGGGTGCCTCGGCACCCCATTGACAACTTATGGCTTAGACTATAGAGAAGTGATTCCCAAACTGTGGTACGTGTGCCTCCGTAGATACGCGATGTAACACCGAGTTTTATGAATAATAACATATTTTATTATAGTAGTAAGTCTGGTAGACCAATTAACGCAGATTTTGACGTTAGGTGATGGCATGTATAAGACTTTCTTTTAATCTGGTTTTGTTTAACATACCTCTGGGGCATTATTAACATTTGGAGCGACCGTTTATACTTTGCAAGACAGCAGATATGTGTACTTTTATTACATAAAGAGCTGGAAGGGTTACGCTGGTCAGGAGCCGTCCTTAAATTACGTTAGGCCTTTTTACATGATTTTCAACCCACCTTCTCCTCACCCCACGTAAGATATCGTAAGATTTTCCATGACACCCCCATACAAATTCTTACGTAAGATAAATTATGACTCCCCAACCCCTCGTAAGAAAACGTAGGGAAATACTGAACCTCCCACCCCGCCTCCTCTAAAATCCATACGTAATTTAAGGGCGACCCATTAGGCCACGACCCCCAAAATGGGTTAACCAACTGACCAAAACTCGTGAAATAATGATATAAATTAATTTTTCAGGCATCACAAACTAAGGAATAATAGCGCTCTGAATCGTACCCCACGTTTATTCGCATCTAGTTAGAATTTAGGACTAAGAGAACTCGACTCGATTGGGGTTCAAACTGACCAACTATTCAGTCATGTTGTTGGTCAACGTGATTTAGCGAACTTGACTTTGCCCGAAGCCTATAATAGACCAATATGACATATTTTTTCCACCCTAGTCTTTTGTAGCTAATAATAAACTGAAGACCTTTAAAGGTTCACTTTTTTAATTCGTGATCCTTTTTCATAAGACAAAATAACTAGCGAAACCGGACAGTAATAGAGAGAGCTAAGTTGAGATTTTTTATAATCTAGTGTCAGTTATTTTTAAGTTTTATACCAAATGAGAAATAAAAGTAATCAACATATATATTGCTAAAAACCACCGCGTTTTAGTTCTCGTCTGGGCTGAATGCAGGTATATTAATTCGATATTGGGGTGGTGGTGATGAAGGTAGAATGAATTAAGGAAGTGTACCCACATTTGCGTGGGAGAGTAGAAGGAAACAATTGAAAAAGATCTCCCCAAAATACCCTCATCATGGATTTTAACCCTCAAACAGAAGCGTCTAGCTGGCTGGGATGGAAGGCTAATTTTTCTGCTCGAGAGTATGATTGTATCTTGACGTTTTATCTCCCCACGTTTAGTCCAACTTGGTCGCCTACACACTTTAAGGTCAGGCACTATACTTGTTATCTCTATCAGTTCTAGGAAATTTTGCTTGCAGTCTTGACTGATTACCGGTCAGCCAGCCTCCCAGTTGTTTAAACAAACCAGTAACGCTGCCAACCTGATGGCTGGAATTCATCAGTTTGTAAAACGTTAGCAACGCCATCTATTTTGAGAGCTGAAAGCTCAACACACCTCCAGAGAGGGTAGGCAAACCCTTAATAACTTGGTCACCTTTGTACTGCTAATAGCTCCGTCCTGATGGTCACCCCTAAAATTAATGGTGGTATATTCAAAACATGCCAGACCATGGGAGTTGCCGAACTAAAGAGTTTCAATATGTATACGAATATGCTTCACCGAGGGGTGGTGAAACCTTATTTGTTTAGGAGGATTTGAGAAATAGTTAAAAAAAATAAAAATATTATCCTCAAAGTTAACTTTTTGAAAACGCTCCTAGAAGCTATTTTAAGATGTTATCTCCAGGAAACATTTGAAAATTAGACTCTTCTCCAAGATAGTTGTATACCCCTAGAAGAAATTCAGAGTGGTCCTTACTTTTGAATTCCTGACAGATGGCAAAATTCAACCACTTTTATTGGGTTCTTATCCTCGATGCATACAATTCAAGCATAATTCCCAGTTTTCCTGGTTTTCTTGATCAGTGATTACTCTGTACGAGTTTCTTGAGGATTCGGTAGAGATGGAGGGATTGGTGTGAAGTTATTTCCCTAGTGCTACACACATTATTAATATTAAATTATTAAAATGTTTATGCCAATTTTGACACAGTATAACAAGCAAAGTTGGTGCTTTTTGAATAATATTACAATCGAGTCAACATATTAAAAATATATTGATTCATGATATTATATGCTATTGAGAACAAATATATCCAAATAAATGGGTTAGCAGGAGTGTACTATAAATGAGAAATAATTATACATTGTGCAAAACATATTCATTTTCAATCAATTGCATATTAAAATCATTTCACAGTTATCAATTTATTATTAGGTGTTCTGTCTAACGATAGGTATTCTGCCTCATTCTTGAGCTCACAGAATTTTCTTCTTTCCTTCAAGTCATTTAATATACCAGGATAAATTAAGCAATAATTATAAATATTATTAGTTTATGACACTGACATGGCAGAACACATAAAAAAAATATTACTTTCATTGGACTGTCAAATAGTTTAACATGTTAATATAATGTTGAAATACTTCTAATAAATATTTATGTTTCTCAATTCCTTTCTAGATTATTATAAACAGTGAAATATCATACAAATGCTGAATTGGTAGTAAATATAAGTCTTGGCACTTTTTTTTCCCTTTCAAATAGCTAGTTAAATGTTGCAATCACGTGGATATTCACTCAAGTTCACATTAGCAGCTTTATGGTGTAGTTTATCACTTTCTTCATTGCCTATGACCAACTGACTCCAAGTCACTGCCTCAATATTCCAATAAACTATTGAGTTTATGAGACACATGTGCGATAGTAGTCTGACTGAATGTTTATATTTTTTAAGTAGTCATTCATACGGTTTATAAGTTCATCAATTTCCCCAGACACATCATTAAGTTCCTTCTCTTTACTGGAATAGTCACTATTCATATCTGAAAATAAGAAACTTCTTAAGAATACAGAAACAAAATCAATACTTATTTAGCAAAAGTCACTGTTAATTAAATATTTAATATGTTATAATAAATTTATATTTAATTTGACATTAGTCTGACATATGAAGGAAAATCAAGGATTCAATGAAAGCTTTAATAAAATCAAGTAAAAAAAATTATATATTAACACAATAAAGTATAATGTACTCACCTTCTAAGTCTTTGAGCTTGGCTGTGGTACCTACAGAAAATTGACTAGCTCTTTCCAATAAACCACGGGCACGTTTTTGTGATTCACTGGAAGCAGCCGTTCTACGCTGAAGAGAATCAGCTGCCTGTTGATAGTCATTACTAAGATAATTAGCATTTGCCTCTGCACTATTAGCTTCATCCTTCACTTTTCTTGCGGCTTCTGCTACTTCATTAGCTGCACGTTCATTTATCAGTACACTAGTCTGTAACTGCTTCAATCTATCTTTCAACAAGTCAACATCAGTAACAGTTTCATTTGCTTTCTGTTGGGCCTCATCTGTTTCACTGCTAATCTGAAAAAACATTTTATTTCTAGTAATTACAAATTTGAAGTCAGATTGCTTATTTCATACAATATGAATATATAAAGCTACTAAAAATTGACTCATTCAGTCTTTAATTTTCAAAAGTAGGTTTTAAGTAAACTACCTAAATTTTCCTCATAAAAACAAACACATCCTCTTGTTAATCACAATAAACACTCTTTATATAACGGGTCCGGCATTAGTCGCTTTACCACTGCTGTCCTTAGCTTAGTTTATTGTTGCACAAGTCAAGGTTGGTGACGGCATTCTATATAAATAGAACAGTTATATCTAAACATCTCCCCCCCCCCCCCCCCCCCCCCCCC
>CABFWB010001576.1:33012-58123 GCA_902151455.1 Timema bartmani
CCCCCCAGCCTCAACCTTATTGAAATAGCATGTACATCTTATTTTTGCTTAGTCTGCCATGTGGCGTGCGTGATGTCATTGTTAGCGCTGTTGGTTTTTAAGCATCATTATGAGTAGAAAACTTTCATCTGAACAGAGAGTGTTCCTTATAAAAAAAAAAGTTGGCAATGTGATCATGATTTTACTGTAGTAAAAACAGATTTGAAGAACGTTTTCATGATACTCAACCTCCAACTCGCCAAGCAATTTATAACCTTAGTAAGAGGTTTGAGTGGACAGGTTCAGTAGCCGATTTACCGCGCTCCGGACATCCTAGATCGATTGGTTTAGCTGAAACTCTGCATATTGTAGCAGAAACTCTCGTTAAGTCGCCACAAAAATCAGCAGGAACAACATCGAGAAAGATAGAGGTTTTAGAAGAACCTTAAAAAGTTTGAGAATGAAACCATACAGACCTATGCTACTACAAGCCCTGCATGAAGACGATCCCGACAGGCACCTTTAATTCTGTGAGGAGTACACAATTCAAAACAAGGCGGATCCTGAATTCTATAAATGTATCTTGTGGACCGGTGCAGCAACTTTTAAATTGAATGGACATATTAATAAGCACAGTTGTGTTTATTCAGCAACTGAAAATCCACATGCCGTCATCACTGAAGAATTAAACATACCAGGTGTCACAGTTAGGGCAGGGACATGCAATGCTGGTATAATTGGACCCTATTTTTCCAATAGAACAGATACCACGGTTAACTACCTGTAAATGCTTCATGAAGTAATCATCGAATTGGAGAATAGCCCTATTTTTTAAAACATGAGAGAAAAGACTATCTGGCAAAATGATGGAGCTGCCCCGCACTTTGCAATTATTGTTCATAACTTTTTAAATGAGCACTTCGGCGAGTGGATAGATTGAAGAGGAACCATTGCGTGTCTTGATAGATCTCCGGATTTAATCCCCGTGACTTCTCTATGTGAGGAGTAATGAAAAACGAGTTTTTCCTGTGAAACTGCGTGATTTGGGCCATTTGAAAAAAGTTATAGGACTTACATTTCAAGAAATATTTGAGCCAGAATTGTGTGATAGAATCTGTAAATCTGTATCACAAAGGAGGTATTCTAAGTGCAACAAAAACAATGGCAGTTACTTTGAGCAGATATTATAACAGGTAATTAAATTTTTTACATATTTAAGATGAAATAGGATCTCTTGCATTTTCTGTTAAGTGACTTACGCTTATTATTGATCATGTAAAATAGTTTCCCAATACCAATTTTGAACAAAATCTATAGAGCTATTTCCAAAAAAATTCAAACTTTACAAATATCTATTTTCAGTGAACTAACATAAAATAATATTTTTTTAGAAAAAAAAATTATATTCAATTATTTATAAAGTAAAAAACTTAAGAGATACCCATTTTGAAACAAATCACCTAAGACATTTTTTAAAATATTCAAAGTTAAAAAAAAAACATCTTCAGTAAATTATCCTTAAACAAATTTTCTCCCCAAAATCAGTAATTATAGTTTTATTTGTCATATCAAAAACTCTCCAGACATACAGTAAAAAAGAAATGAGCCATTTTCAAAATATTTTGAATTTTCAAAGATCACTTACCAATAAACAAAGCAAATTTTTATCCCAAAACAAATTGTACGGTGTTATCTGGGAGGTCAAACACTTCCAAGATCTTTTTTAAAAATAAAATTACTTTAGACATTTTTGAAACATTTTTAACTAAAAAAAACCACTTATTAGTAAACTATCATTAATTTAAGAGCAAGGGTCAAAATCAAAAAAATGATCCATACCATCAAGATATCAGGTTTGAACAAAATCCATCAAACAATTCAAATCTGTGGTTAGGGACAAACAGAGACATGGGGGCAGACATTATAAAATCCCCTTTTTTGTGTTCAGACACTCAAAAAACATAAATATTCATAAAAATATTGAGGTCAACCATTTTCATGATTACAATAGGGTATTTTCACTTGACATGAGAATGTAAAACGCTTAAGTACTTAGAAGAATTATGAACTTGAAATTTTGCATAAGAAGAATTATGAACTTGAAATTTTGCATGGAAGTCTTGGGCAAAAGAATACTCCTAACACATACAGAGAAAAATTCTGAAGCATTCTAAAAATTAAATAATCAATTTTACTGTTAAGACTTTATTCGAGACGATTTAATTAAAGATACATATTTTGGTATTTTTCTAAATAAAAAAGGGTTAGAACTCTTTATTTCTTACAAGTCAAATTTATAAAAATGGGGAAAGCAAGCCCCTCAAAAATAGTTTACAAAATCAAATTGTTATCCATAAGAAAATTTGGCTATAACGATGCAAAAAGCAGAGAAAATTAACTTTCACAATTATTACAGTCTATGTTATGACAAAAGGTATCACTTGAAAAGTTTTATTATCTTATGAAAATTACTTTATTCCGATTTGATAAAGTTATGTAACATAAAATGTATCAAGACTTATCATAGAAAACAATGATTTTCAAATGTTTTTCTGGATAAAAAATTAACATATCTAACTTTGAGTTTTACATGAATAAAGTTTGCTTGACAAATGAATGTATAAAATATCTTAGAACTAAAACATACAGAGGTTAAGTCCAATTTTGCTGTTTCGATATCCTTTTTGGCCTTGGAAATAGCATCCTCTGCCTTATCTTGCGCCTCTTTTGCTTCATTCAAAGCATCAACAACATTCTGGGCTGTTTCCAAAATTTGTATAGCATCTTTTCTGTAATCAATTACAAAAAATGCAATAAAAAATAAATAATACTGGCAAAGTAGCTTCTCTCAAGTGTGTTTTAATATAAATTTATCATAAACATTTTATATACAATATTAATTATCAGGCTCATTTCAAAATAACTTAATACGCCCCAGGTATTTAAAACTTTCCACTATCTTTAACTGCTCCCCCCTCCTAATGTCACACCAGTCGTCCATCTGTCTCTCTTCTTGGTTGTAATCACCATCTCACTCTTCCTTACATTAAACCTCATACCATACCTCTCCACCGCTTCATCCCATGCATCCAACTGCTCCTGAACTTATTTATCCTCACTAGCCCATACTATCAAGTTATCTGCAAACACCATTGCTTTCATACTTCCCTACCTAATCCTTTCTACCACTTCCTTCATTATTTCATCCATCAGTACAATGGACAGTAGTGGTGAGAGCGCACTTACTTGCTTCAGGTCATTTCTCAACTCAAACCACTCTGTCCTCTCCCACTTTCACACAGCCCACACTACCTTTGTACATATTCCTCACTCTCCTTATCTGCTCATCCCTCACTCCTATCTTCTTCTTTGCTTCCCATACTCTACATATGCACACACCATTATAGGCTTTCTCAATATCCAAAAAGGTCTTCGACAGGTCCTTCCCATACTTATAATGTATCTCTTAGTCTCTCTGCCTTACTGCAAATATCAGATCTAATGTGGATCTTCCTGCTCTGAAGCCATACTGCTCCTCCCTCAATCTCCCTTCCACTTTTCCCTTAATTCTTCTTTTTTCCACTATCTTTTCATACAACTTCACACAGTGGCTCATCAGGGTGACTCCCCTGTAATTTCCACACTTGATTCTTTCACATTTCTTTAAGATAAGTACTATCTAACCCTTTTTCCAGACCTCTGGGATCCTCTCCTCCTTCAACCAAAACATATTACAAAATATTTTTTAATTTTAAAATATGTTACATCATGATTTCTGTTTTGAAGGTTAAGTTATATCCTCTATATATAAAATATATGTCTTGTATGATGATGCATGGGTAAGCAAGTGGCATCAAAACTAAATAAAATTAGGATAGCGTTTTTTTGTTTAACTCTTCTTTGTACAACTCCAAGCTAATTATGGAGATCCCAAGTCAATTATCGCAATCAGTAAATAAAAATAAATTAAAGATTTGTAAAAAAAATTACCAAAACCACAAAATAACCGCACAAACGAACACAATAAATTAACAAAGCAATATTTGTCCAAGCATGAATATAAGATATTGAAACGAAATAATATACAAGGTTTCAAAAAACATAGAGAAAAAGATGGTTTCATTGTTTGTTCACCAAAGCGCATACATGAGATAGTTCTAAACGCTAATATACCACATTTGACATAATCTTTAGTTTATGTATTCATTTATTTTTAAGATCTTTTACTTCAACTGCCTGCAAAATTTTAATTTGTTACCTCAACAATAAGATATTTTATTTATTTATTGGTTTGGGAAATTTTGAGCCCTGTCATTTCCTTTACTCATATTTTGAAATTTAAATTTTTCCAACTTTTATGGTTATCTGGGGTGATACTTTTACCTGCATACTAAATTTAAATTATATTCCAAGCTGAATAATGGATTTTCTAATAATTTGGGAAAAATTTCAATCAACCCTTTCCATAAGCATATTTTTATCCACATTCCCATCTTGAAATTTTAAGACTTTATTTGATATATATTACGTGTTTCCTCTATGTGTTTGTAAAATTTTAAATGTCAACCATACCGAAAAGTAGTTTTTCATAATAGTTGTATCAATTTTGAGCTATCCCCATTTACCAGTCTTTTATTTTGAAATTCCATGTGTTCGGATATTATTTGGCTAGCCAAGGAGGTCCCTCTACATCAAATTTTAATTTTTTACCATACCAAGGAGTTGACTTTTCTATCAGTTAGTGAAATGTTGAGCACCCCATTTATTATCTTCAATTTTAAAATTTAAGATTTTCAGTACTTTTTTGATTATCTTGAGTGATCTTCATATCTGATAGAAAAAAAATTCAATTTTCCAGCATAGCAGAAATAATTTTTTTCTATTAATTTTTTAATTTCTTTAACTCCCTTATTTTCCAAACATTCATTAAGCTTTGGAAATTTCCATCAATACCTACCTCACAAAAAATTGTTTTGATATTTATAATGTTTAGACTCTTCAGGCTATATGGATGGGGTTGTCCCTCTACATTTATGTAAATATTCTAACATACTTGGGGCCTGTTGCACAAACATCATATTGATTCTTCAATCACCGGATTGTCAATCAGCTTAATCATAGATCAAGAAAAATTTGGGTTGCAACAAAGTTAACTAGAGATCAAAAACTCCGATCACCTGACCACAGATTTGACCGGAGAATCAAATAAAACTAACATGGCAACCTTGTAAAAAGTTATATTTTCGAACAGCTGACTGTTGTAACATAGCCTAAAAGTATACGCAAGATTGGCTTTGTGAATATCTTTATTATCTTTATTTGTTTAATTAATACATGTAAATTTGTTTGAAATTATTAATAGACTTTGTATTAATGTATTACTATAGTTAGGTTATAAAATGAGCTTTTAAAGTATTTATATTATTTCAAAATAACATAATGACTGAAAAGAAATCCCGAAGTCCCAACTTTAATTTATCTAAACCTCATCTCAAATTCTCTATCGCTATATTTAAAGAAAAGTTCATATCTTTCTCGTAGTTGTCTTGGAACTTGAACATTTTCTATAACCTCGTTATATAAATTAAAAACTTCATCTGAAGACTCCATACTTCATATTTATGAATCAAACTCACATTAAAAATAAATTGAATTATATATAAATATATTTATTAAATATTTCTTAATAAATAAAGATTATAAAGTACAAATTATATTTATCAAGAACATAACAGTTACAGGTTATGTTAACCATCAACACTCTGATCGGGGAATCAAACAGTTGATGGGGGAAAATTGGCTGGTTAACTTGACCAGAGATCTGATCGACAATCACGTCCTAATCGTTAATGGTGCAACTGAAAATGAGGTTTGAGACACTGATTGGAGATCTACATACATCTGATCTCTGATCAAGCCACTGAATGTTGTTTGTGCAACCGGCCCTTGAAATGTTTGGTTTCCATTATGAACCCCAACTCATCCCCCCCAGCTTCCAGCCCAACATTTTTTTTAGTCCTATGAAAGCAAAGGATAAAGATTTATATAAATGAATTAGTTTAATGTGGCAAGTTTAACAATACATAGGTTAAATAAATTACAAGCAGCCTCCAGTTTTCCCAGATTAGGCTAGTTAAGAAATCTTACAATACATCAATCTAATACGAGCAAGCTAATGGTCCCTCTCTAATAGTTCAGTCGGCGTGAAGCGCCGTAATTAATAAACAACAGACAAGACCCTGTTAATGCTCGATACAGGTATCCCCATTCCAACAAACATGTTGCATCAGTTATGATACAATAACATCTACCTAAATGACCTACATGATACAATAGCAATATTATTAGTTGCAACTATTTACTTCTAAATAATATAGGGACAATTAAGTGAGACGAGTCAGCTGCCCTACAGTTAGGAAAAGGACCACTCACGCTAGTGAAGCTAGCTTAAACTTTCTCATCCAATCTACAATGGCGATGAAAAGATGAGAGTTCATTACCGGACATTCATGTCCCGGTAGAACTACAAGTGAAAGTTCCAATTCTGGGTTCCAGGCCTGAGTACAATATGACCTGGGATGCAACCAGTTGGTCTCAGCCAGGCTCAAGGAGATCAAATCCATGAGGGACGGCGATCAACACAATGGGGGGTTAGAGACAACCCCTCAAACAGATTATATAAAAACTACATAAATAATGTGAGCCATGCCAGATGGGCAGAAAGACCCACGAGTTGAGCCCCGCTACATTGGTGAAAAACAGTTATGAAATTATACAAGAAACGCGAGCCATGCCAGATGGGCAGAAAGACCCATGAGTTGATCACCGCAACAAAGGTGAACAACAGTTATAGCGTGAGGCGCGCCCAAAATAACTCTAGGAAAGCTGACCGATACCTAATAAGGTAAGCCATCAGGCCTGGAATATCCTAAACACTCCCTTTCACGCCTTGAGGTCCTGCAGACAACAACATGGTCATGCAGGCATTGGTGTGAGACACACTTTATCTAAGCTGCTGGTCTAAAGGACCAAGCATACGGGGTGACGTGAAACTTCACCTATGGCAAGCACAGAGTGCCATGAAAGCTAAAACTACCTCACCTAAAATAAGCTCAAATAAGCTCAAGAGAGCTACAAATACCCTCCTGTATGAGGAGACAATTTCTAAGACCTACAACAAGGCTCTAGTAGCCAGCTACTCCCTAGCTGCATTAAACTATAACGTTACGGCAGGCTATTTCCGCCAGTCGGTTCAGTCCGCCGGCACCATCATCGTGTCCACCATTGTGCAGAGATTAAGTGTTGAACGTAGGCACGCACAGCGTTTAGAATCCTGGGTCAGTTGATTTAATATTGTGCTGAATTATGTCTGGCTTATTTTTTCTAGCCGACAATACAGAAGGACCTGGTGTACTTCTTCTAGTCTTCTCGGTTGTGCCCACAAACTCATGTGACTCATGCTAGTGAATGTGTTGCAGGCAGTTGAATTCTTCTTGTCATCCCGCTTGAGTTTTATAATATGTCTGATGGCTTCATCAGTGTCCTGTAGCAATATGATTTCCTTGTCTGACCAATGAAGTATTCAAATTGAGTCCTCTTGAGAATTACTAGAGACCGGTAGCTCCTCACGCCCACATGTTTACATAGCAACTTGAACAGTCCATGAGCATTTCCTTGACTCTTTCCAGGATGATGATCTACCACAAAATCTAACTCAGCTAACTGTTCTAGCCACTGGGCAACCTATCCTTCTGGTTCTTTAAATTGCTACACCCAGCAAAAGGAAATGGTGGTATATGTGTGTTTTAAGCACCTTGATGTATAAATAACTCCGGAAGTGGCGCGTTGCATTCACCAAAGCCAACATCTTTTTCCTTGTCACACAATAGTGATGTTCAGCCTTTATTAGCGCTCGGCTAAGTTATGACACTATGCGTTTCTATCCCTCATGTATGGGACTTAAAACAGCTCTGATTCCTGTATCTGTGTATCCAAGATAATTTCAGTGTCCATCCTTGGATAAGCAAGAATCAGAACAGACGTGAGATATTGTTTCAGATGTTTGAAGGCATATTCACACTGTCCAATCTACATAAATCTTTCTCGTTTTGTGTAAGATGATAAAGGAGTGCTGTGAGGTTTTAAACAACCTTCACATATCATCTGGAATATGAAGACAAACTCAGAAATGCCTAAAGTTCGGCGGCATTACTAGGGGACAGTCCATTACTGTGTGAATTTGGTCTTGATCAGTGGCCACACCTTCCTTTGAAATAACATGTCCAAGAAACTTGAAAGTTGCTCGAAATGTATTACATTTTGATGGTTTCACCTTAAAGCCAGCTTCCTGTAGCCTCTTGAAACTTCACAGAGCCTAGTGATGTGCTCTTAAATGTTGATCTTAAAAGGTCACAATGATGTCATCCAGGTACACCATTGCTGTATCCCCCTGAAGACCAGATAGAACTAGATCTATAAATCTTTGGTATGTGCTTGGGCCATCACAAACTCCAAAGCGAAGGACTATGAACTCCAACAGTCCATCTTCTGTTTTAAATGTGGTCTTCTCACTGGGAATGTGATCTTCTCTCGGGAAATGTGATCTTCTCACGGGAATGTGATCTTCTCACGGGAATGTGATCTTTTCACGAGAATGTGATCTTCTCAAGGTCTTGAGGAACTACCTCAAGGTCTTGAGGGACTACCTCAAGCTGCCAATAGCCACTCAACATATCAAGTGTGGAAAATAGCCTCACACATCCCAAAGACTTCAGTAGAGTGTCTATCCAAGGGAGAGGATATGCATCATTCTTGGTAATATTGAGTCGCTGAAAATCTGCTCCAATACTAACTCCACCATCTTTCTTCTTCACAATAACAAGGTGTGAATTACATGGTGAGGTTTGAAGGTTGAATTATGACATTTTCACTCAGCTCTTTCACAACACTTCTAATTTCCTCCCTACAGTGTAGTGGTACCCTTTTCGGTGGATGGCAAATGGGTGTACTTTCACCGGTATCAATCTTGTGATAAAGCAAGGTTAGTGCAACAACTAACTATATTTTAATGTTATCTGAAAAATGTTAAAATATATTTTGTCATTTGTGATCATATTTAACAAACAATGCATGAAAAAAAAAGTTATGTCCTATTATTGGTGTGTGTGTGTGTGTGTGTGAAAAGGGGGNAGATAATGAGAGAGAAAATAAACCTTGGGGTACATGATTTGATTATCATAGATTTAAATAAAACAAATCGTTGAACATAAAAGTGGGATGTTAGACAAATAGCTATAAAATGTGTGTAAATCAACAAACACAGTTTAAAATATAATAACAATCCAATGTAAATATTATATTTTTAATTGCATTGGACTTTCATGTTTTAAAAATATACTTTAATTGAATAAAAAATCTGAATTGTTTGCTTAAATAAAACTACATAGCCTAATGTTTTATGTCAAAACAATAACAACCTAACTTACCTGGTCATGTCAGCTTTAGATTTTAAGGAATTTGCTAATGCCAGATTATCAGACGTGTCAGTTAGAATAGTATCAATGTTTGTCAAAGAGGCAATTCTATCATTTATAGCTTCAGCAAGCTCAGTTATTTCTTCTGGCTTAAGATCAATGTTTTTCTGCATTACCTATTAAATAAATAACAAAAAGAATATTTTAATATATTTTAAAATATATATGAAATCAAGTGAAGTTGTTTAGTTGTATACAAAGTTAACTGAAGAAAGTCAAAAACAATGGTTATTAAGTATAATTGTTTATTTTATAACATATACTCTAACTTCGTGATTTTCTAGCAAGTTGTTTGCTTTTTGAAAACTTGTAGGCTTATTGATCAATATTATAATTTTTGTGTGCTCCATTGAAGTAGAATACATGAGTACCTAAGACTCCATTAGTTCTTCCAATAAAGTACTTAGCATCATACCTCTTCAGCAAGGTCACGGATATTTGCCGGAGTAGCTTTTGGTGTTTCCATAAAGTCCTGAATACGTTTAGTAACATCTCTACTTTCTTCAATGGTATTTTCTGAGCGATTCCGGACTAAAACTGCAGCATCATAAGCTCCCTTTGCTACGTTGTGTGCTGTAAGTGTATCTTGTTTAGCCTGAGAAATCTGATTAAAAAAAAATAGTGATGTTAGTATTGGTACATATTCTAAATATGGAAGAGCCTCATGGTAACACAAGCGAAAATATTTGGATATTCCTGGTACAGGACTTCATATAGAAAAGAATGGATTATGGCTGGCCTTAATGTTTCAAACTGTATTTAAAGGTTTTTATTTTATTTTACTTGATTTTGTTTAGACTTACATCTTATTGCTTAGTGAGTACTAGACCCTAATTCAACCCATGTCTTGTATTTACCTATGTATCATAAGGATTGTAATTTGTTTATGGTTTACAATTTAAATAAAAAAATAACTTAAAATTTGGTTATTTTTTCAAATAAATTGTATACAAATATTTCACACAACCTCATCAAGAACTGAACTTCCTACATTCCCTTTCAAACCAGTAACAATGTGTTTTCATGTATTTTTCTATCAGCTCTCAATGATCTACAGGATGTTTCACTCGCTCTTGTCCCCTGAGGGCTTCTCATACATTAGTTTGGAAGTTATAAGGAAAACTCAGGGGCCAAGAGCGAGTGAAACATCCTGTACTATTGGAGTTGATTAAGAGGTTTATATGTAATGCGAGGGATCAAACTAAAGTTCACAAGAACCTTACTATGGCAATGAGTTTATTTTCTTAGTGTTAATGTCCATTGTAAAATATACTTTTGAAATCCATGATGGAGTGAAACAAGGAGATGCGCTTTACCCAATACTTTTAAATCTCGCCTTAAGGGCACCTACATGCTCTGTTATCCCAGTGGAGATGCCTGCACAAACTAGCTTGCAGCATAAAGATTAAGTGTATACTATAGAAGACAGAAGAAAGGAAGAAGATGTCACCTTTGTGCATTGGATTCTCCCCACATTTTCCCTATTTCCCTTGGTGGGCTTTCGTCCTTAAATTTACTCTTATTAGTTTTTTTTTACAAATTTTCATTATTATTAAATTTAGTTATTGGGCCAGCCCATTTTTAAACATTTTACTCCAAGTGTTCTAATTAACATGAATGACATAATTGAAGATACAAAACATTAATAATACATTCAAGGATATGAAAGCAAATTAAATTAATAAAATAGCAGCAAGAGTATAGTTATACCTTTCTAAGCAGGCCCTCTGCCTGAGCTTCTTTTTCTTTGATGGCTTGTTTAGCATCTTCAGCTAGCTGAACTGTCGTATCAGCCTTTGTTACAGCTCCTTGCTCACAAGAGAGAAGGCCACCACAAGACCCGCAACCGGCTCCACCACAAAGCTGATCACAAGGATCACCACGCTTGTCACAAACCTGGAAAATTAATCAAGAGTTTAAAAAATATTAGTAGGTAGAGTAGAACTTTTGTGCTAACTAGCCTACATATACTCGCAGTGTTAGGAATACATTAGAATCTTTGGCTACGATCTGATCCCTGTCTACAGGCATGTAGTTTATGATCCTCTCCCCAGGAAAGTTTTGGTGCGTTTCCTTAAAATGCATCCACGTCAACGTGGTTTATAAGATAAGATAATCTAAGTTGATAATAGTTATATCAATGGTGCTTATTAATATTAGAAAAAAGTTTTGCAACTATTAACTTGCACTACATGTCAAAATAAATGTTTTAATATAATGGACAAATATTACAGTATAAGAAGGAGGCATTTTGGAACTAACTTGTTGGGTCTCCATATCCATCATAGACCGACTTGATCCTAGTAATGCTAGATCTTATATCTCTATAGGAGCCTACATACAAATGTCTTCTTAAAGCAACCTCTTTTGGGTTGGTCCCTTAGGGAAGAACATCTTTCCACCACTAAATTTAGGTAATTCTGTTTTCAACTCTACTTATTTATTCTTACCAGCTTAGTCTCTTAAAATTAAACATTGAAAGGAGGTTAGAATGGCCTACAAACTCACCAGTAAATTGTAGGCTCAAAGTTCACAGTAAAATCACAACAAAACACATAATTATGTAATTTTTGGGGTAGATCAGTCCCCTTCTTCAGCAGAAGAGAGTAAAATACAGACCGGACTATGACAGACTGACTATAGGTTGATCATGGCCACTTAGATACTGTTGTTACCTGTTCAAACTTGTCTTTTGATTCTAGGTAGACGAATACAATGTTGTATTTATATTATTAATTATTAAATTAAATTGTCATTTATTATTTTTATATAGAATTGACTGACTGGTTTGAGTAGGCCTGCTTGGAATAAAGGAGAGGTGGTTATTTAAATTTGAGACTATGGGGTTGCCTATAACAGGCAACAACAGACTAAGTGACCATGATCAACCTCTAGCCATGCTGCCATAGTCCAGTCTTTGTTTTACTCTCTTTTCTGCTGAAGAAAGGGACTGATGTGCCCCCAAAATTACATAATTATGTGTTTTGTTGTGATTTAACTGTGAACTTTGTGGTTTACAGTTTTCTGGTTAGTGTGTAGGCCTTGCTCTTCTATCCTCTTTTCAATGTTTAATTTAATATAGTTGTTTGGAGCCATTTTTCTCTTTGTTTACATACTAACATTCTCTTAAGAGACTTGAAATAAAGTATATTGCATTAACCTAACATAATTATAAATTAAGATGGTTAAACCTCCAAACAAAATATTTTTTAGGGTGGACACAAAATTTAACATTCAGTCACAAAACTTTTTCAGTTTTTTAATTTCATGTTCTAACACTTCTGCCTCGTACTTCACTTTGTGCAGAACTGTTCTTCTTTGAAATTGTCATATTTAGAAGTCCTCCAGCGGCAGTGACTGCATCATAAGTTACACGTTGAGCAATAAGGCTGTCTTCAGGAAGATTTTCAACCAGACATTCTTTATTATTATTGAGGAGTAAATACACTTTTTAAGACCAATTTTTCATATCAGCACACAACTTACAAACTAATGTATTTCTAAGGGATACAAAATACTAAGAACTCAAGACTGTAAATTCGCCAATGATAACTTTATAGCCCTACGGGCAGGGCTGGATTTCCCATTAAGCAATGTAGGCTCATTTTTTTTTTTNTTTTTTGTAAGCTTCGTATTTGTTGAAAATTATATTTTACTTTCAAATCAAAGTCGAAGCGAACAAATATTTGGAACGAAAATCTAAGTTTTCATAGCTTCACACACTCCTATTATGTACCATTTATTATTTACTAATGCAAATTTTACTAAGTATCTTACATCAACTCTAGTTTTTCAAATTCAAGACTCTGAGCCATTTTGTTATTTTTAACTCAGGTTTTTACAAATACCTAAGCTTTTTATTTAACTTACCACTTTTTATATAAAGTGTGAACGAGTCTATGAACAAATATATGAAAGTTGGGAGGGAACAACGGCCAAAAGTTACTGCTTTGAAGTTATGATAACATTCCTTTGAACAGATCCACAAGTTTAAATATCTTGGAGTGATGCTAAATAGTAGAAATAGGTTGGAAAAAGGAATTCAACACAGAATAGTCAGAAGGAACAGGAGTTAAACAAGCCTCAATAGTTCAATAGTCTGCCGCCATCAAAGCTGCTCTCCAAAAAAACATTGCTAAGAATGTACTCTTCCTTGATCCAACCAGTCATGCTGGGTGATGAGCAAAGTTAGTGAGACTAATCTTATGATGTTTGAAAATAAAATATAAAGAAATATTTACAGACCAGTGAAGGAAGAATATGTATGGATAGTGAGAAATAACAAGGAGATAAAAGACCTATAATATGGGAGACCCGTGTGATAGAAGTTATTAAGAGTACGAGGTTTAGATGGGCTCGACATGTAATGAGATGAGAGGAAGGAGATCTGCTACATTAAGTCTGGATAGGTTGGCCAAGATTGAGGTTCAGGGACCGAGTGTGAGGGGATGTGAAGAGCCAGGGGAATAATGTCAGTGAATAGTAACACTAGGACATAGGTATGTTACATAAGAGACACAGTTCCCTCATAATAATAAAAGCCTGAGTCAAACAAGCTATTCAGAGCAGTCCACAATAAGGTTACATGTATGTTTTGAAAGTCAGTTTTGCTTGTGTATCGTTTCATACCAGCAAATTACATTTAGCAAAACATCAGTAAGCATGACACATTTTTAAAGCTATAAATAGGTGGGAAACAAGGACAAGGGATCTTGTTTTTCGGAGAGTCTTTGGAGAGTGTTAAGAGGTTTTTGATGGTTGACAGCAACGACTACCGAGGTAGGACATATGTAGTTCTTGTCCAGGAAGAGGTGGAGTAGTTCACTGATATAGACTTATTTAAGGACTGTTCGCTAGACTTACTTGGACTATTTAACTTTTGTAGTATCTTACCAATTAACTATCTACATCACATAATGTACTTTAGTCTATAATAAATGCATTAACACGAGTTTTGAATATTTTAAACAATCCTACCTGAGAGCCCCCACCCTTTGATAGGCTATGCTGACAGATTGACACATAGATAATGGGAAGGGAGGAATAAGTAGCGACAACTCGCTAAATGTTTGAATCAGATCATTTATAACATACTCTCCATTTTGAAAATGTTACCTTATAATATTATTTAGTAAATATTTGGGTCAACAGTCAGTCTGTTCTCATCTCCTGAGGAAGAAACCCACTGCTGACAAAAACTAGTGTTTAAACATGGTAGTGTATTGTTTTACTACTATTATGGTTATCCCTTACTTTTAATCACTACTAGAAGATTACATTCTTTTAATTTTTATTTATGAAACACATTTATATACTAATATGAAACTGTAAAGTTGAACAAGAGGAATGTTGGAAAAATAAAAACAGTGATCTCCAAATCGCAATCAAATTATGACCCAAAATTGAGATAAAAAAAACTGCAGTAGAATGTGAATCAAGATTGAGACTCTCAAAGTTCAAACACATCCATACAAAATATAACCAAAACAATCAAATGAAAATATCCGTCTAGCTATTATTATTTTGTCAATATTGTATTAAGTTTGATTATTAATTGATTCACTATAAGGAAATAGTTTACTAAAAGTATTTTAATGGATCATTCAATTCAAACCCGAACAGGTAGTAAGACGTGGTGGTGGTGATGGTGATGATGATAATGTTAAAATAGGTATCAACATAAAGAAAATTATAATAAATGCATGTGCTGTAACAATTATGCAATAAATTTTATTCTATATTTATATCATTCAATCTTGTTTTGTTGTTTAGTTTTCTCAAATTTGAAAGTAATAAATCATAAATAACTATAAACACATACCTTTTCATTTAAATCAGGAATATCTAATTCTAATTCCTTTAGTTTTTCTGAAAGAGTTACTAGGAATCTACTGTTTCCTTCTCGTTCTTCTTCAAATTGATTTGCTGTTCGATTGATGCGTGCCTCTGTACGCTTGTAGTATCGCTCTGCTTCAGCAACTTGTTCTTCTGACCCGTCAGCAATTTGTTGAGCTTTCAAAGACCCTTTTTGTGCTTCTCGGGTTAAGTTCAATGCTCCTAAAATTATATTAAACATAGGTCCTTATACTAAATAATGCGACATAGCAGATTGACCGTCATTGTATTGTTAATATGATAATAGAATGGACATTATCTTCTTACTTAAAAGGAAATATTATTATCATCTGTGCCCTATGAAAAGAGGAAGAGCGTCTCCTCTAGATTTTCCTAGCAGCCTTCATATATGATTCTATCTGGGTACCAAACTGGCTAGCAAAGATGGACAATGAAGATGTTTATCAAGTGTAGGGACAGTAAGTGTCTAAGTGAGCGCATTGCCAGCGACTAGCAATTTAAATTATTCTTTTAGTGCCATACACTTGTGTTAAGACTTTTTCTAAATTAATGTTTGTCTATCTACTAAAACACATGAATGCTTAGTGAATATATAGCTCCCACTCCACTCCCTAATACACATGTGAGAACATCGGTGATAATTTAAAACTAAATTTTGATGTGTGTAAATGCCTACTTTAATGTCAAAATTAATTTATAAATAACCACTCTTTATTGGAAAAAGAAGTATTTATAAAATTATTTGAAAAATATAGATTTGTTCTTTATGGGGAACAAGACTAATAATGCAATCAAAGAGTCTTGAATAGTTTTAATTGTGTTGTTAGACTAATATTCATAAGATATATTTCTTTTACAGTGTTTGAGGCTCTGAAAGAGTTCAACACCAGTCCTATGAAAATGTAACTATAGTAACTCTACCTATAGCAATAGTTAAAACATTTGGGGGTCGAAATATATTTCTTCCTCAAATTGAGACCTGCTTCCTCAACTAAGAAAATAACACTTTCGTCATCTAAATGATGGGCAAATGGCCCAAGAATCAAGGTAATCTTGAATAAAGCAATTGAAACATAACACTATCCGATCTGATAAGCCATAATAAGGCCATATGACTCAAGACACTGATGGGTTTGTGAGCAAGTTTGGATCAAATGGAGCTGAGGCTTTATTATTTCACCAACTAGATAGGAAAGTCTCAGTGCACTCCCATGATGTTATATACTGTCGTCATTATAGTTTATCAGCGCTCATACTTTCCTGGCTGTACAAAATTTACCATACAATTTAATTTGCATAGTACAAACTTTATTTGGGGAATAAGAAATTTATTAGATATACCTTCTCGTATTAATACATAAAATAATATATTCAGGCCATGTAACATGCCAGCTGTCTACTTTTGATAGATATTATCAATACCAACAAAATATCAACAAAAATATAATAAAATGTTATCAATATTGAAAACAAAATGTGTTTGTATAAATTAAAAGGCCCTTTCTATTAAAATTCAACTATAGCTACAGTTTGATTTTTCTTTAGCTGTTATGCATCTTATCGCCTGTTAGGTCTATAATATAATTGCTTATTATATCTTGTTTATATACGGTTTACATTATCATAATATTTATTGAGTAAATAAGTACAACCTGAATGGGTAGTAAGACGTGATAAAAATAATTGAGAAAAGAAAGACAAAATGAATTAAGGTAGGTTTCAATATGGCACTCGGAACTCCTCGATTTCGTGACTTAAAGCATTTGCACAGTGGGCTAGAACTTTTTTCCTAATTGAGAAAATTCGGAAACTCTTGTATTCAGAAGAAAATTCTGATGGTTTTTTTTTTATTTTTTTAAAATTTTCTGATATATTTTTGAAATTTTATTTGGGGTAGAAGTTGATTGATGAAATGTGTATTTGAGCCAAATTTTCACAAGGAAGGGCATCCAACGGTAAAAGCTTTTTTTATTTTGCAAGAACCATGGTACCAGTAGATCCATTAAATATTACCTAAGGTGTTATAAAATTGGAGTGTTTTGAGCCTTTCAAAGATTTTTTAGCTGATGAAAAGGTGATTTTTTTTATTTTTATATTGTTTGAGTCGTTGTATCTCCAGTGGTGAACAGAGTAAATATCAGAATTTTATACCACAAAGACTTCTATTTGGTAAAAACAACATACAAAAATTTGATCACTTTGTTCTGCAGAATAAGAAACATATTTTATGGGAAAGGAGAGAGGGAGGGTGTAGGTGTAGGAAAAAGATAAAACTTTTCTTTTAGATATATAATAAGAAACATATTTTATGGGAAAGGAGAGAGGGAGGGTGTAGGTGTAGGAAAAAGGTAAAACTTTTCTTTTAGATATATTTTAAAATTAATAAAACTATTTGAAAGTGCTGTAGACAGATAGAATTAAATTAAATTCACTACAAAAAATAAGTGATAAATCTTCAAAGTTATTTGAATAGAAGTCTTGTCTCAACTTTTCTACCTTGTATGTCACTGCAAGTACAGTCATATTCAGGCTTAATGACACAAGCAAGTGTGAGCTGTCCTATGTCTCGTACCTGTCGGTATGCTACAGACTGTAGTTTATAGTGTACATGTGTGAGTAAGTGAAATTAAATACAAAGTATTCAGTAGGTGTTACAGTGAATAAGGATTGTCATAAGACTCCTTATGCAGGGAGTCTAATCGACTAGAGTTTTGAATTTCCAGTATATTTTATTTGGAAAAAAAAAATCTAGTATATATAAAAAAGGCTCTCGGAACCAAACAATTCCTATTTCAAAGTATTAAATGATATAAAGTTAGAGTTATGTCTGGCATAATTAAACATTTTTACTTAAAAAATATTCAACTGCAATGACATTGAAAAATATCCTTGCAATGGATGTCTATTGTTGTTCACAACAAAGATTCTCTAACTTAGAAATAAGTGTCAAGCTTTATTTTGTGTGAATTTCATGTAAGAAAATCCAAATAATGTGTGTGTGTGTGTGTGTGTCCTGGTAGTTCATTGAGTCAAATGCTGGACTTCTGGAAAAGTAATGTGTTATTGCTGAGATGATACCTAACACAAATTAAAGCATCGATTTGTACCTGTAGAGTGCAAACAGATCCAATGCTTCATCATCTCAGGTTCATTGGACTTTGAGGAACTAAATGTCACTAAACTTTTGATAGACCTTATCCTTGAGCTCAAAGAAATGGACTACTTCGTACGCATTTATGATTCTCATTGGTGGCTGGCAGAAGTGATTAACTGCAATGTCAAATTCCTCTATCCAGCAGGACCATCAACATAATTTCAAAGATTCAAAATAATAATACTTAGCACCGTGTCTTACTACTGGTTCGGGCTATATGCTAGAGATCCAAAAAGGATACAGTTTGGGTTGCGGTGTTAACATATTTTGCGTGTTCTTACTCTTGTTGAGTTGTCAACGGCTACTGGAAAAATATGTAACATTGAGCCCGAGTTGAGAAATGAGCTTAGTCGATTCTTACAACATAAGATCAAGAAAGCTACTTCAATAAAGAATTAATAATAGCAACCTGAAAAGAAGGGGAGGGGAGGGGGGGTGAATTACAAGCCAGACATGTCTCTTTCAACTGACTTATTTTTCAAAATTATATGAAATCCAAAATTAAATTAAAGTCTAAGCTAATTAATTTATTTTATTCAGTAACTGTGGTCAAATTTATAACATCAGTCATGTAAGTAACCATAAAGTTTTTGTTCTTATGAAATCTTTTCATGAAATTTTTAGGCTCGTGTCTACATTTTCGTAAATGTCAACATATAACCCCCACACCCCAACCCCTTTCCCATATTCCTGCACTAGTCCTACTTTTAGCTATATTTTTTATCAGTATTGCTATATTTTTCTTACAATTTACACCTAAGTCTAGAGTATTATATTAGATCTAAGGTAGTTTAATTGCCCATCAAAATAAATGGGAAAACAAGAATTTGGTTCAACTTTAAGCTCAAAATTTTTCCTTATTCTGAAAAACAAAGTTATCAAATTTTGGTATGGTGTTTTCATCAAATAGAAGCCTTTGTGGTATAAAATATAGATTTTAACTCTGTCCCCCATTAAAGATATAGCTACTCAAAATACGGAGAAATAAAAAATTTCACATTTTCACTAGCCAAAATATTTTGGAAGGACTCGAAACACTCAAGTTTTCTCACGTTAGTTAATATCTACTGGTAATATGGTTAAAAAAAAATAGATAACTCGAAAATTGAAAAAATGTGATGGATTGGATTGAACTAACTCAAGATAGGGATAGGGTGCAATAAGTTGGGCTGGATAAAACTAGCTCAAGATAGGGATAGGGTGTAATGAGTTGGGCTGGATAGAGCTAGCTCAGGATAGGGTTAGGGTGTAAGGAGGTGGAATGGATAAAACTAGCTCAAGATAGGGATATGTGGTATACTTTTGTAATTTAAAATTCCTAATGCCATAGAAAAACTAAGTCAACATATGGCATATTAAAAAAGGGTTAGTATTATGAAAATAAAGTTTAGGTTCAAACAAAGAAATACAATTTACAAATGTGAAATCTTGGATAACTTGAGGGTTTTTGTGTTGAGATAATATATTAAATATATATAGACAGTAAATTGTTTAGTCAAATAATACAATATTATTATTATTATTAGCACCGCGTCTTACTACCCGTTCGGGTTATACACACTTACGCTAATGTGTAATGGTAGGGTGATTGTGAGATGAAATGGAGGACCTACAGTTTAACGTGGAATCCGAACCACGGTGGAGGCCTGGCATTCCTCACATTCACAAGTTGTGATTAATACACGTCTTGTCAGAGGTGAAGGAAGGGTTTGGCAATCAGATAAATATGTGCAGGGACCGAGGATTGAACCCTGGACCCCCAGCACAGAAGTCTTACACCTTACCCCTAGACCACCAGGTCACCAAATAATACAATAATTAAAATGGGCATAATCAAGGTAAACATACTAAGAAAGTAAATTTTGTGAAAATTCAAGGACAAAATGGGTCATAGATTTGAATATAGAACTTGAAGCTTTACTAAATAATCCTGAAGTGAAACATATAATTGATTTAAAATAAAATACCTGACTACAAAATTGGAGATGATAAATTTAAGGTATGTAAAAATAAAACAAATCTTATATTTACCTTAGTGCTTGTATACACAAAAAATAAATAAAATGTCTTTATTTTTTGGCCGAGGCCTGTGTGATTCAGCATTTTCAGCAAAGAGATTCACAGGATAATAAATGTAATTTAAGTTAAGTTTGAATAAAAACATATGTAACATGAATGCTAAAAAAGAAACTAATAACTTGATAAAAGTGTGATAAGTTGTTCGATTAAAATGAATAATATTATAAAGTGTTATAAACAACAAACCACACATACCTTCTACATTAGCCTCCTGTAATTTTGTAGCATCATCCTTCAAGGTCTGAGCTCTGTCTCTTAAGTTCGCGGATTTATTTCTCAACTCAGAGAGAGCTAAATTAGCTAAGTAAATTCGTTGTGTTGTGTTCTGTAACAGGTTCTCAACTGCTTCCAAACTCTCGGACGAATGATTAAAGTTTGATCTAAAGTTAATTTAAAAAACAAAAACATTAAAATAGTTCCAATCGTACTATGAATACTAACATCATAAATAGATAAAGATCTCACTGATGCAAACAATATTTAATATACTTATTATCCCACCAAAGAGAGCATTCTGATTATCGAGTCAACAGCTTGGACACATAAAATATTTCTAGCAATTGTAGGAACCGGGAGGATAAAAAGTAATGTTTACTTTGCCCAAGAATTTCCATAGTTCATGTCTTTGGTCCAGATAGGAATGGTAGGAAGCCTCGCTCGTTGTTTGTTCTAGGATTTTTCACTAAAACATAGCTATAAAATGTATTATACACTTTTGTTGATTATGTTATATATTTAATATGACAAACTATTTTTTTAGAAACTTAGAAAAAGGATCACTTACAGTGTGAAGGTTTATCTTTAAATAACCATATTTCAAAATAAAAAATTATGAAAACTAATAAAACTGTAACCTAATAATTTTTCTTCTGCCTCACTCATCCCACACTGGCAGGGTCAAGAGTCATAAGTTCTTTTTAAGTTTAGCTGAATGTCTAAATAAACAAATGTAGTCAGAGTTCCTGGAAAGATATCCAGAGGTCCTGGGTTTGATCACTGATGCCTCCAAGTTTCCAAAATTTATCTGTGAAGCAGTGGTTCTCAAAAAGGGTCAAACCCAGTTTTGTGAGGACAAATGAAGAGCTAATTGAATAAAGAAGTAGCAGCTCCATTTTATCAAAATTTGGGCTTTATAGTCAAAAGGCTAGGCAAGGTTATTTTTTGTGGAAAAGATGTGTTATTTTTCCATAAAAAAATATGGTATTTTATGGCGAAGGTGGTGTTATTATTTAAGTTTATACAATTCGAATTAGTAATCACTAAAAAGAAATTAGTGTTTCAGTCCAGAATACAGTTGCACCACTTCTTCATGCATAACCATTTATTCACAAATTTTAAGTCACTAGTGTATAGTGAACGTACAGTGACAATGTTTAAATTTATTTTCATACAGTCTATCTATGAATCCCATTATGACTCGAGCTGTGCTAGTGTATTCTAGACTTGTTCCAAAATGATTATTTATTCTTTATTTCTCTGTGTCAAGTTGATTGTAAAATAAACAACTCCTACATAATTAACTAGACTAGCTCTCAAATGAAAACAATTCCACTGTGTCTAGATTATAATCCTTAAGGTTTGTTCTTTGTCGGTGAGAACAGTGTTGTAATGGGCATCACAAGAAAGCTTTCAGAGTCAAAACTAACACATGGTACCAAACTGCCTCTTAACATTTCCTAGCAAATGCTGAGTTTGACAAAGCAACTACCTGCAGCACTTTATGTCCAACATAGTATTTTCCACTTGCTTTTCAACACATTGCTTCAGTTCACAGTAGTCATTAAGGGTAATTCTCTGTCAAGTGATCCAATATTTTAACATTTTTTATCTCATGATGAAACTTTACACAAATGATGCTCAAATATACAAGTTTAAGTGTAATTAGTATCAACTTTAAAAATTAAGTTTTTGGGAAATTCAAGGTGAAATATTGTAAGGCATGACCTTGAAATTAAAAACAGTTCAATACTAGTAATGTTACATTATAAAATGAGCTATAAAACATTTTCCCCCAGCCTGTCTCATTTATAACTTCAGTAATCATTAATTTTGTAATTGCAGGTCGGCGAATAAATACAATTTTTTTTATATTTCAGAGGGTCGTGTCTTAAAAAATACTGCAGATAAAAATCTAAAAAGGTGGATTTTTTTTATCATCCTTGGGTTACATTGGGTGAGCCAAATTTGAAAAAAATCCAAAAGGGAAAGGTTTAAAAGCGTTAAAATATTGGATTACTTGACACAAAACGACTCTTAACTAGTTATTCCTGGTACATGTCTTTTCAAACTAAATTCGTGTTATATGAATATTAACAGTTAAATTCACATTATCACTAGTGCGAGTTTTGCAAGTCCCTACATCATTATATTATATATCCCAGAACAACATTCTGTTATATCCTAGAGCAAAATTATTTTATATCCCAGAACATGATTCTGTTACATCGTAGAGCAAGATTCTGTTGTCCTACAAACCTCCCATAGGGATGATACAAAAGTGTACTATTATCTTGAATATTAGCTTTAATAATTGAGGGAGCCCTTTATATTGAGAGAAAAATAATTAAGGTTTGCAAAGAAAAATATTTGGTATATTTTTTCTAGCAAAAATTAAATTAACGTGGGAATGGGGAGAATATCTCCTCTAGATATAGTAATTTTATTCTATATTTTAGCTCTAGAAAAATGAACTAAATATTGTCCTCATTGAGATACATGATCGAAATGGTGAAATTAAAAAATATTTCAAACAAATGTTGTGTAAAATTCAAATCAATGTTAGAAGCGTTTCGTAAAATTAATGTAATTTTTTTTAACTGTTATTTTGCTCATGAATACAAACAGATAAGCTTAATAGATATAACTTTTTTTTTTTAGAACATCATCTTACTACGTGTTCAAGTTATAGGCATATTGGTCCAGGGAATGTGGGCTGAAAAAGGGGCATTACCTTACAAAAGGTCAAGTAGTTATAATTTTTTGATATGTCATATAGGTCAGTCCCGTGGTTCAGAATCCAAGTTTTCGACCTCCCCTCCCTTGTGCGCTCACTGTAGCGCGCCAAAAACCGATGACATTTCGGTCATTTTTCAGTTTATTGATCATATCTTTTTACCAATGCATCTAAGAGAGAAAATTTGTAATTCAAAGTTGTAGAGTTTTTAATTTGCTACAACTTTTGTATGCAAAATTGTTTTGTAAAAACATTATGATGTAAAGAATTGCACAGCATCAAAGTTACAAATATTTCTCGAGTTTTTTTTATTATATCTCCAGAACGTTATGTCGTAGAGAAAAATGTCTTGAATAACAGTTGTAGGACATTAAATTTGCTATAAGTTTAATATAATAAATTTTCTAGGACTAATAGCAGCGTAGTTAGCTGCTTTAAAACCAACATCCAAATTTCGGGTTTCTAGCATATTAGGTATTTGTTTGCATATTAATTGATTTACTTATTATTTACTACTCAGCTCAAGTACAAACAGTGTTAAAAACGCTCCTCTCCTGGGTCTGGATTCACTAATGAGTGCAATTCTGCTCCAGCGCAAGTCTAGAAATGGCGTAACTCTGTACCCAAGATACTCCCAAAGATGCGCCTTATTAGTTGCTCCATTTCCGTATTCACTAAACAAAGCGCAAACTGGTGGCAAGATTATGGTGACGTCACCAGAAAACATCATCAATTACGCTCTTTTCGACCAATCCTTGTGAAGAATTTACTTTCAAAATCAAGGCTACTTTATTTTTAAATCTCTAGTGAAAATGACAGCAAATACAAAGATTTCTAAATATTTTGCTTATAAACTAGCTATAAAATTAGAAGCGGCCTCTTTTGAGTGCTTTACAAAACCAATATTAGTATATTATTTAGTATTTATTAATATTATTAGTTTAAAGCTTAAGTTACATTAAGAAAACACTTATAGAAACTTAAAACTTATTTTAAAGCTATACTAACCACCATATTTAGTGACGCGATGTCTTTGGATTTGGAGGAATACAAACCTCTCTGGATCTAGACAAAGATTACACAGTTCATGGTTTTGTTTTGTAATAATGCAAGAAATGCCATTACATTGTTTGAATGTAAGAGTTCAACAATAAAAGGTAAGTAATTGCTTTGTTACCTCTATCTAAATTGAAACAAATTTTGTGCTTGACAGACGTATGCTATTTTAATTTCTTTATTATTAATTGTAGTACAGTTAACTAATTATGGTATTTTAAGCCATAAGAATAATATACCGCCATTTAAATTTATTGAAGTGACAATCATGATTTTAATAGTTGCGCCTACTCTTGAGTGGTGGCAAATAAAAGGCGCAACTTTGCTCTCAAATTGCGCCTGCTTCTTTTAGTGAATAGGGATTTGGGCAAATCTTTCAAACTTGCGCTGGCGCAACTATTTGCTCCCGTTAGTGAATCCAGGCCCTGTATTCCCGGAATTCGAATCAAGGGGCTGTGTGTGCATGTGTGCGCGTTTTAACAAACGGGCGGTGGGAAACAA
>CABFWB010001576.1:58181-78615 GCA_902151455.1 Timema bartmani
CCCCTCCGGCCCCCCCCCCCCCCTCCAACCTTTCCGACAGTATGCCAACTCAACGGTCACTACACCACCCTCAGTCATGAGGAAACATCGTATCGGACCACATCTGCGTTGTTGTAAATCGCGAGTAATTTTATTGTAACTTTGTTCATTGTAATACAAGGGTGATGGCTTCTTCGTCATCAGATCCTCCTTGTTTTATATGTGACAGTAGTTTGAATGGTGATGTTTCTGTTGTGAAAGAGAGAGAATTAAAACTCTAAATGAATCAAGCATAAAACAAAAACATGTCAAAAGAAGTTTTATGGCAAAACTGCACCAACTAGAGAAAAAAGAGGTTATCAGCCTGCAACTGCAGTAGATGAAGCGATGGAAAACATATATGCCTACCTTACTGATAATTCAGATGAGTGTCAGTTTTACCTTCAAGAACTGATGGATCAAATAGAAGGAGATTTCCGCCCAGACATAAGAATTGTGAAAGATCGTCTCTTCAAAAAATATGGACGTGACATTATCATTGCAGAAACATCCAATAAAATCCCGATGGTTTGTTAAAAAAATACAGGGTTTTAAATTTTCTCTGATAATTGGTATGAGAACATAAAGAAAGATCCTGAAGAAAATGCCTGAGAGTAGTTAAAGCGGCTGCAGCAATCATTCTGGAAGACATCCGCTCACAAATTTACAGAACAACACAATACCCTCCATCAGATAAATTTTTAAGTGACGTTGAAGACGTCATTTCACAGTCATTACTATCATTTTTCCTTGCAAAAATTGAATAAACAATGTATTACTCTATCACATGCTGTGATTTCAGCTACTAGACCTAATTTTTGTCCTCTCTGCTCACAGGGCTGAGTGTGTACTTATATAAAAAGTTTGAGTCAAGGCAACTGATTGATATCCTTTCTGCACTTGGTTTTTCATCAAGCCAGCATGAGGCAGTATCACTTGAGATGTCAACGGTAATGCAACCTAACGTCCAGTTGATTGATAAATTAGCTACTGATGTATTTCTGCAATTTATCTTTTATAATGCAAATTTTAACATTAATACCCTTGATGGTCTCAATACGTTCCATGCAATGGGTGGAATTATGCCAATAACTCTAGCAACAGCTGTAACCGCTGAAGAGCCTGTGAAGCGCTTGAAAAAAATAACTTCATCTGACCTTGTTCAGAAGGCAGGTACGATCCAACTGCAAATCTTTCAAAAGAATCAAGCTGGTGGCTTGAGCAGCATTGATATTCAGGATCTTGAAATTATTTGCTTGATTGGAAACGATATCAAATAATCTAGTGCTGACATAATATGGCTCTATGGCAAATCGACCAGCATGTCTCTTCTTGGATGGAGCAAGCAACTACTAAAAGAGACAGCAAACGCTCAAAAATCGTATTTCTTCCGTTTATCAATGCCCCTCCAAGTCAGCATGATACAGTGTACACGTCTCTCCCTGAGGCCAACCAGAGATGCAAGAATTTAGATAAGAAAATGTGCTTCGTGACATACAATCAGCGCATTTATATAAAGGCAAAATAAATTCTCCACAGTGGTAAAGCCCCTGAATTAGATAACGTCATTGTGAGATTTGGAGGATTTCATCTATTAATGTCCTTTATGGGAGCTATTGGAGTAATAATGGCTGGGAGTGGTCTAAAGGATCTGTTTGCTTGTATTTTTGCTGAAAACAGCATCACAAAAATCATGTCTGGGCATGCTTATTCCAGGGCAATAAGAGCACATTTACTGGCTCACCAGGCATTAGCCACTTTGGTTGTCGAAAGCATTGACTTTTCAGATGAAGATGAGCTGTGTTGGAAAACTTACTCACACACTTGGACCGATCTGTTGTACTAACAGCTGACAAAAGTGAGGAGTTCCAATGGGTTGAGATGAAGTTTCCTGAAGCAATGATTCACCTGCAAAGTAATGGGCATACTGTACAGCTATGGATACAGTATTTGAAAATAGTGACACTGGTGAAAAAGTTCATCGAAGCAGAAAGGATGGGTAGTTGGTCACTCCACATTCAGACTGTGAAGCAAATGATTCCATTCTTTCACGCGGTTGGGCATTTATTTTAAGCTAAATGTGCTAACCTTTATCTCCAAGATATGTGCAACTTGCAGGAAAGGATGGACCCTGAAGAGTATATCAATTCACAACTAAACGCTACTTTACCATTAGGAGATCAGAAAAAGTTTGGTCAGGCATATGGTCGGACATGACCATTGAGCAAACCATGATAAAGAGTATGAAAAGTATTGGTGGATTGTTTCATGGATGAGGAATGTCTGAAAGCGTACTTATGAGATGGACATTGGGTATGGTAGGCCTTCAGAACATTTGTGAAGAAGTAGAAAAATATACAGACACAAGTTCAGTTACATCCGAACAACACATGGATATGAGGCGAACCCGCATGGAAAGAGACGACAGAGATGTGGGCAAGATGAAAAATTGGCTGTCGACACATCCTCCTTTTCCAGTGATTGATGTGGTTATGTCAATAAGTTCTGGTGTCGTAGGCAGCGAAAAAGTGAATTAACACTTATCGCAAGAGTTTGGGATAACAGCAGTTTCCAGTATCGTTGGTGGTAATTTTGGATCTTTGAAACTGAAAAGGAGCAACAAGGTGGTGACATTAGCATCTGAGATCAACTTTTTGAAAGTAGGGGATAATAAAGTGACAATTGACCCTCTGACACTTTTTCAGAGAATGAAAGGTACAGAAGGTGTCATGTGAATGCTTCAAGTGATGTCATTTTTGATGGGTCAACAATCGCTCAAGTGCCACAAGAAAAATTCCTAGAGAACAAAAATGGCAAACTTCGCTTTATTTCACTCCTAAAGGAAACGCTCATTCAAGACAATGTAACTGTGAAGCAGGCAGTGGAGACGCTGATGTGTTTATTGTGACAACTGCTATATCCCTCGCTGCAGAGTATGATGCTGTGGAGATCATCGGGGAGGACATTGATTTGCTAGTTCTCTTGACAACTTTGGCTCAAGATCTCCCCATTTACTTCCTAAAACCTGGGAGAGGTGGTGCTCCTGACAATTTATTTTCCACATCATCCTACAACTACTCAGCACCTGAAAATCTACTTCTTCTTCACGCTTTGAGTGGGTGCGACACCACGTCATCCCTGTTTGTATTTGGAAAAACTAAGTTCTGCACTTTGTTTAAGAACAAACCAGCATTGCATGAACTTGCAAGGATCTTCAGAGATTCTAACGCCAGTGTTTCAACCATTTCTGAAGCAGGAGAGCGTGTACTTCTTGCTCTGTATGGTGGTGACAGGGCAACAACATTAAATGCTTTGCGCTATCAGCTATTATCCAAATCTGCTACTGGCAGAAAGTTAAATCTTTCAAAGCTACCACCGACACAGGATGCAACTATGTACCATGTCTTCCGCACTTATCACTAAGTTCAGACATGGATGGGCCAATTAAAAAACACTCTGGACTGGGGATGGAGGAAGGACAGAAAAGGACTTGTTCCTATTAGAACCACCAGAGATCCAGCTCCTCAGTCAATCCTGACCTACATTTCCTGTCAGTACTGGAAATGATGCACTAACCTGCAGTTGTAGAAAGGCCGGTCTTAAGTCTTAATTTGTAAAAACTGTTGTGGACAAACCTGTGACAAAAGAGCGGACATCATAATTAATGACAAGGAAGAAGACGATCCAAGTGAAATGTTGATTGAAGAAGTCAAGGAGGAATTTGCTGAGCCTTCGAGGCCACACAAAACTAAACGTAGCAAATTATAAGTTTTCTAAATTGTAGGTTTTATTGTTACTACCATTATTATATACAGATATATAAATGATTATAAAATTTCTTCTTATTTTATAATTCTATTATTATAATATATACATTGTGTGTTTTATTTTTCATTAAAGTTGCTTGGCTTTGCAGAAGGAAACTCTTTTTACTATCACCCCTACCTATACTCAAATTAGCGTAAATATTCACCTTATAGCATTTCAGAGCAGCGTAGCTCCTTTGTTTAGACCCAGACAATTTTTGGTGTTAAACTTATAACAAATTTAATGTCCTACAACTTTTATCCAAGACATTTTTCTCTACGACATACCGTTCTGGAGATATGATAAAAAAACTCAACCAATATTTAAAAAAAGTAGCATTTTTACTAAAAAGTTTCAACTTTGATGCTGTGTTAATGTTTACATAATAGTTCTACAAAAAAACTTTGCATAACGGGACCGACCTATATGACATATCAAAAAATTACAACTTTTTGACCTTTTGTAAGGTAATATGTCTCTATTCCCTGGACTATAAGTAATAATTATGCTAAAGCTAGGGTTGATGAAGGTTGAATTTAGAGAAAGTGTGTGTGGAAGGGAGAGTGGAAAAACATTTTAGAGAAAAAAAAAGTACAACCAACAAATTCGAACACCAATTTCTCTGTCATCGGCAGTCTAGTCTATTGTGAGAGTGACGCCTTAGACCATGTGACCACCAAAGCAGAATAGATTTAACTAAATTACTTATTTACTTGGAATAACTATTTTATTGGTTGTTACATAGCACGGCAATAGAATAAATTATCAGTTTCTTAAGGTATAAAAACAAATAATGGTTCATTAATATTATTTGTTTTGCAATTTAGGCTCTCCAAACCATTGGGACTATCAGCAACAGGGACTTCCCTTTGAGTGAACTTTAAAACTTTGACAACAAGTGAACATTAAATTTTGTTCAAAATTAAAAATAAACTCTTAGTCCCACATACAGTGCCTGAAGATCAAAGCTCTCAAACATAGCAAAAACCTACATTCTTACTATTTTTAATGGAAAATAAATCATTTACAACTAACTTCACCTTAAGTTCTCAACGAGTGATTCAAGGTTTTCAAGGTCATGAGAGTTAATAGTTGTATTTTCCAAAAGTTGCTTCACTTCTTTGAGCTTTTTCTCCATTGATTCAAACGCTTGGGAATAAGCTCCTGTGACTCCAGTTTGCTTTATTTCTGATGCAGAATGGATGACATGTTCAGTTTCATCTAAAATTAAGTTTAAACAGCACATCAATATGTGAAATTAAACAACAAAATGGTATATAATGATAGGTTCTATCTATGAAACTTTATATTTCTCAAAACTTCAACTTTGGATCTTACTTTCGAGAGTAACAATTGGCTATCAAATTGAAGAAGAAATTTATATATTTTTTGGTTCAAACAAAGCATTCATTCTAAATACCATGACCTGGTTATAGTTACTAAATATATGCAAAACTATTTCTATTTTTAAGATCACAGACAAAA
This sequence comes from Timema bartmani, assembly GCA_902151455.1. Classification (NCBI taxonomy): domain Eukaryota; kingdom Metazoa; phylum Arthropoda; class Insecta; order Phasmatodea; family Timematidae; genus Timema; species Timema bartmani. The sequence goes on from CABFWB010001576.1 coordinate 63,492, forward strand.
AGAAATTTGCATGGTCACAAGCCGAATAACATTTAAAATTATTGTAAACAAAGTATAACAACTAAGCCAGGGCACGATATTTTGACCTCAGGAAATTTTTGGACGTTAATAACAATTTCCCGCGGGAATGGGGTGGTAAACAAATTAAAGTACTTTTCTAATTAATATTTAGTTTTCAGATTTATAATTTTATTCTAACCTTGCTTCTGCATTCATTTAAAAAAAAAAGTTCAAAAAATTATACGCTTTTGACAGTTTGACCAGAAAGTGATCAAATTTTAGAGTTTCAATTAAGTTAAATGTAGTATATTATTTTGTCTAACAAGTTTTGAGTAAGGTAAAATCAAAATCCTAGGCCTAATGAAACTATTATAGTTATGTATATTTAATCTAGAATCCTTAGTATCAATAAAAATAAATTCTAAACATAGAGTTTTAAATTGACTAAAAAAGTTCTTAAATAAAAAATTCATGGCGTGAATTTTAATAGCTTTCACAGTAAAACTCAAGATATTCAAACTAATCTGAATAAAAGTGTTATATTCTAGATAATCACTCGAGACTATGTTATACATGATACAAGCTTGAAAACTGATATGTTCTAATTTGATACTCTGTAACGAATACTGTTCAACTTCACTTTCCTGAATGACATCTGTCCACACCCACTGTGACCTTCACGACTCCATCGTATGACTCAGTGTAGCCAATCACTCCACTACACATTTCCTCACATTCATAAAATTCCTCCCCCCTTAGTCTGAACCCCCCCTCCGCCCAACCAATGGAAGAAAACTTGACATTACTTGAACTGAACTCCTTGANAAAACTTAACATTACTTGAACTGAACTCTTTGAGAGAAATAAAAAACACATTCACAAAATTTCATCTCTCCAGAGGTTGAGCCTTGCAGGTTGCTTAATTATGCGGCCACTGTTAGTAGAGGTCAATCGAGCTGGCGTTAGCTGTACCATGAATTTATTAGGCTTCATTGAATTTTTAATGTGAAAAAATTAGAGAACACGCCAGAAGTTTCATTTAAATTAATACTTTCTCCATCAGATGTTTGATCCTCGGACACAGACAAGGAAATAACAGATCCACAGCTGCTAGGTTAAACGTGTTGCGATCGCTAGGTGCGATCCCCAGTGACTACAGCGCAATCAAGTGAGCATTTTTTAAACGACTCACTTTAAACTTGAATGTACTAGAAGGAAGATACAAAATATGAACTCCTCAAGTTAACCTGTCGGCTGGTGGTCACCGAGCAAGCTCCCCTGTCTCTACCCCCCACCCCTCGTACCTAAGTACTCTAATCCTGCCACACAAATAAGTTTACTCTGACTGCACATTACAAAGAAAACTTGAAACACAATGGACCTTTTCTTCTTTTTTTTTAACTAAGGGACTGGCTGTCGACTGCAATTATTTGTTAAGGAGCACTGAGAATAATTGCAGACTTTTAGAAATAACAATTTATTTAAGCAGTGGTTAAATATTTTTTAATATTGTTTTCACCAAAATGAGGGTGAAAGTTCTGACCAGTTAAATAGTTTAAATTTGAATTATATAGTGTTTTTTAAATGTGTGATATCTTATATAGAACCGTACAAAACAATACCACAGATTGTGACCCTATCAAAACATGAGGATACCATACCGCGTGGCTACCAATGCAGGTCTATAATAGATATTTGATGCTATGTATTTAAAAGCATTAATATATACTTGAAATAATTTAAAAACTGGTATTTTCCTGTCTTTAATTAAAATTCCCACATTCAAGTAATTCAAGTTAAAACAAAAATATAGGATAGTTTTAAATAGTTCTAAGGGTTTCTGTTATTTAAAATTACGTAGTAAACACTAAAGTTAAGCTATTGTGTTTTGTGTGAGTACATGGATGCAGGCCGGATAGTAATATAAGGATAATGCAGACAAACGGGCCGGTCAGCTATATCTCATTTGGTTGTGAATCCTGCCTTCTCATTCGACCTTGAAAGGGGGTTCTGTCTGTTAATAAAAGTTAAATCAATTCAAAATTTTAATTAATCATATAGGGCCCATACAAATAGATAAAATTATGTAGAGTTTATTGAAGCAATTATTCAACATATTATATACCCTACACTCTATTTATCTTCAAAGTTAGCAAGATTTCTTTTATGAAATACTAGCAATCCCGCACGGCGTTGCCCGTGACCCACTGTGGTATAAGATATATATATATATATATATATAGGCATTCCCCCACCCCCCCCCCCCCCCATGGTGCCCGTACCTCTAAAACGTAATTATAAAACAGATAAAAAGTATTTTCTTCAAAAATTTGTCTAAAATAGCTTAATTAAAAAGCTAATTGAAAATTTAAAAATCCTGCTTCGAGGTGCATTCGGACCCCCTTCTGTCCACCTATGTTGAAAATTTCAGATCTCTGCGTGCCGTAGATTTGGCTGGGCATCGCACACAAACAAACACACACAGACAAACACTTTCTTTTATTATTATTGACTATGATGTAGCATTGTGACTTATAAAATACGGTTATAGGCTAGTCTAGTTCATTAAAGTATTGGTGTCACCTTTCAGTGTAGACCGATTGTAGGCTACATACGTATTATTTTGATATGTGAGATTCAAAATAAATAGGTATCTCAAAATGCTTTCCTATTTACAATTACAATATTTTGTTATTAAATGAATAATTTTTAAATAGGAACTAACGAGTATGAAACTATACACATACAATTTTAACGTTATTTTATCATCACAAATTAAGATTAGATACTTATTGGTTTTACCGTTCGAACTTTTAAATATGTTGCTGGCTATCTTGCATAAAAGATAGAACGGGAATTTCACTATAAACTCTGCATGAATACATTAACAAAGTGTGTGTGTGTTCATATACTTAGTCTTTTCAGTGTTCACTTCTAAACCTATTTCCAGGGCGGCTCGTGAGGGAGGGCTCTGGGGCGCCGCCCTCCCTGCAAAATGAAGCAAAAGAAGAAACAAAACATATTTTGAAATTCATACCAATTTTTCTCATTACATAGTGAAAAACATAAATAAAAAAAATCATCATTTCTCCATTTGACAGAGGAAATTTGTAATGGTACTGTTTTGGAACCCTCTAATTTATTTAAAAAGTCATGGATGAAGTGTATTTTTCGTTAAAGAAATGTATGTACCTTTTCCTTTTAATACTTCATCCATGGATGATCAGGAGTTTTCAGAAGTAATTTCAATATAATATGTCTTAAAACTTTCTTTGTTTGAAAAAAATCCCCTCGTTCTATTTGAAAATCTGGTGATGAGTTGGCTGCCTTTTTGTTATTTGGTTAAGAAACACCACGAGTGAAGATATATTAGATGCTTTGGCCATGTTTTCTATAAAACAGTAAATGATCCGCGATATTTCAGACTTTAAATAACTAGTACAGTGGAACCTGGATAATTTGAACTTGAAGGGACCAGGAAAAAATTCTAATTAAATAGGTTTCTTAAAGGGAATTGAAAAGAAACACAGTTAAGTCTGCAACCAAGCTCAAAAACTTTATTTAATGTATTTGGACATAATATGTTAACAATTTCTTTAAACGTCAGAGAGTTTAATTTGTTTTCCTGATTTAAGTCTCTCAGTCATAGTGTGCGATTCTAATTGATTTATTGGCTGAAAAATTGAATCACTCCCACTGTTGTGACTTTAAAAAAACGCCTGAGTTCTTGGATATGGGCCATGGCTTCTGCTGCACTCGGGATAGGCCTGCCTGAACTACTGAAGAATTGTCCTCTTCCATCACCAGAGGCTCAATCCTCAGCCTGGATGTTACTGTTGAGAACTTCGGCAACGATGTCCGCATCAGTAACTTCACCACACACACATACTGCCACATCCTCATACACACTGACTAAGTCCACATAGGAGATAGCAGGATCAGGAGTAACTTCCTCCCAGTTGTCAATAGCTGGCGCAGCTTCAGTCAAAGTTTCTCCATAATTTTATTTCTTGATAAAGCCAGCTTTTTTAAAACGGTTCTTAATGGTTTCAAATTTCACTTGGTCCAACGCTTGCTTACACATTCTTGAGGCTTGAAGAATGCTAAGCAAAATTTTCTGAGTAGACAAATCTCCAGCAAGAATTTTTTCAACTAAAAATAGTCTGTAGAAATGTTTTAGGTTCTTAATTATTCCTTGGTCCATGGGTTGAATAACTGATGTTATATTTGGCGGTGGGAAAATAATAATATTTATATTTTCCAAAAGGGGAACTCTGTTATGAGCAGTGCAATTGTCAATGAATAAAATAATTGTCCAATTTTGTTTGCCAAATTGTTTGTCTATTTTTAAAAGCCATTTTTTAAACAGATCACCTGCCAGCCATGCCTTTCTATTTGACTCATATTCCACTGGCTTCGATTTTACATTTTTGAAGCAACGTGGGTTAGCCGATCTTCCAATCGTTAACAACGGCAGCTTTTCAGAACTATCCATATTTGCTCCAACTTACAGTGTTGTTCGATCTTTACTAAACTTTCCCCACTGCACCATTCACCTTTAAATGCAAGAGTTTTTTTAGGAGTACACTTGTAAAAAAGTCCCATCTCATCGACGTTAAAAATGTTTTTTGGTTCTATGTCCTGGATCATTTCTTTCAAGTCTTCCTTCCAATTATCGGCTGAACACACATCAACAGCACTACTTTCCCCACATACAGCTTTGAAGGAAATTCTGTTTCGTTGTTTGAATCCATCTAGTCCCCCTGCACTCGCTTTGAAGTCTGTTTTTCCTAATTAAGATGCGAAATGTTCAGCCTTTGCTCTAAGATGAGAGCCGCTCACTGGGACTTTCTTATTTCGCACTTATTTGAACCACTTCAGTACAAAGTTGTCCACATATGGGTTTTCCGGTCCTCTTAATTTTTTCCTATCTTGTCCACTCTCATTTTCATAGCTCCAAATTTTTTGTTTGTTTTTCAAAAATGTTGAAAGTGTGTTAGGGGGATTTCTGAAGGCCTATGCCATTTCTGATTTCTTTTCAAGTCCCTTTTCAAGTCCCTTTTCACTGCCTTTATCACCACTACTTTTTGGTCAAAGTTAATGATTGATAGGATTGTGGCTTGGACAGTGACATCACGCACGATGGACACACGCACACAAACACTACTGTACAGTATGTACTAAACAAAACTAAAACTAAACAAAAACTAAACAACAAAATAAAATAAACTTGTACATCACAAGAATATCGCTACGACCGAATCAATAAAAGAAGCGCACGTAACCGCTCGAGAGGTTCGACCTTGACTAAAGGAGTACAGAACTGTATGTGTAAACAAAGAAGTATTGGTGAGCGGGGGAGGAGCATGGAGGGTACTGACCACATTTCAACGTCGCCTCCCCTATTTCCAAAAATAGAACAACACAGCGCCGCAACTAGGTAAACAATACTGCTCAGTACATTACAGCTTACGAAAAGCTCGAATTAACCAAAACAAAATTCGAATTATCCATGATTTTTTAACAATGTTTTTGTAAAAAATTCATGGGACCGGGTGAAAAATTCAAATTAGAGACGATTTTGAGCCACGGAAGTTCGAATTTGTTAGGTTCCACTGTAATAGAAAAATCATTCAGGCAAAAACAGAAGATTAGATTTTTCTTTCAAGCGATAAACTTACTAATACACTAATTTTTAAAGTATATTGTATGTATAAGGTAGAGTTCAAGATAGTGTTAAGAACCTATTTATATATTTTTTTTTTGTTGATAGTGTGTGTATGTGTGCGCACGTGTGTGTGGATTTTACGATGGACAGTCTTGGACTTTGAACCAAGCAATTTGTTATATTTTTATAACTTTATAGCTTTTATTTACTTTTTTAACTTTATGCATTTTATACTTTTTTTAAGTGTAGTTTGTAAGTTAAATACAGAATGGTATAAAGTTGGTATGAAGTAAGCTGTTGTTTACCTAATTTGACAATTTTTAAGTGAGCGCCCTCCCTTAAGGTTTAATCACGAGCCACCAGTGCCTATTTCCTTACAAGCCTCTAATAAAATATCTGCATTTCTTGCAACACCTTCATTACCATTGCTCAACAAAGCTAAATCCTCTGTTTATCCTAATAGCTGCATTATACCGTTTAATGTCAATCCTTCCCTACATTCTTGCATTACCCTAATAACATACTCTTAAGGATAGAAAAAAAAGTAATGGGGAAAGTGCATCTCATTGTTTTGATACCTCTTAGTTGTTGTAATATTCTGTCCCAGTTAGTGAAACACTCTCCACATGGGCTGCAATGAGGGGCTTGGCCTATGTACCCTCTCGCACATTCATCACATTTCTCCCCACCAATTCCAGTTGTGCATACACAACTACCATTGTTGCGATGACATTGCAAAGTATCAGAGCCTTGAGGATTGCACTCGCAAGCTGAAACATTATTTTTACTTGTGAAGTTTTTAAATAAATATGAAACCACTTAAATCCCTTCAAACTGGGACTAAGCTTACTTGGAACAATAAAATAATATACCATTATAGAAGTTGTTGGGGATACTATAGTCTCACATGAAATCAACCAAATTCAAACACATCAACATAATCAAAAGGTGCTCTAATTGCTTCATTATTATGTAAAATATTCAAATAATGATAGTAGTTTATATTTTAAGGAAAATAAGATTTTTACAAAATGTAAAAATTGTAACTTTTGTAATTTGGATCAACATACTAAACAATTATTTATTTGTGATGATATTAATATATGATTAATTTAAAAACATTAGGTTATAATGTAGTATTTACTTAATTGGTTGGATCCATATTATAATATCCCTTTATGTTTTAATATGAACAAAAATTAATAAAACAGTCAAATATAACACGTGCAAGGTTTTCTTCACTACTCTCATTGCACACATCATAATAATAAATGTTAGTTCCCTTTACACACACACGAATATTATTCATCCCATAAAATATTAATAATTTGCTGGGCAACCTAAACCAAGCCTTCCTCTTTTAGTTAATTTATTACATGTTCACATATTGCTATCCATTCAGGCAACTGCACTTTTACACTAAAAGGGTAAGGATGAGGAAAATGTAATTATTTAGAGGAAATTTAGCCATATAAGAGGCTGAGTGGGGAACCAATTAGGAACAATAATTTAAATTTGAAGAAGTGTTTGATAATTGTTCATAAGATGTTTTAAATTCAAAATATAAGTTAAAACCCCTAAACTCCCTTAGTTTTAAAATTATTCCAAGGCATTTAGCACCTGTGAAAAATAAAGATTAAACTAATTTTGTAATAAATATTCCTACCATGACATTCCACAGTTGGGTTTCCCCAATAATTGGTTTGACACTGGTTACATTGGCGACCTCCGAATCCTGGCTTGCAATCACATTGACCATCATACTAGGAACAAACAATATCACAAATAATACCTAACATTTTAGGACAGTTATTTGCATTGCACTAAAATAAAAAATATATATTAACTAGCCTATTAAAATAATTTATTAGTCTGTAAAACTATAAAACTACATAATCTTAAACAACTAATATAAGAGATCTGAGCTGATTCCTGGGGGNGGATGCCTACAAAATAGGACTGCTACATTTTTATACAAAATGACACATATACAAATAGTGATTGGAATTACAAGGAAAAAAATATTCTAGATTTATTTTTATAGCACTGTCTCTTAATACCCATTTGGGTTATATACTTTAAATATAAATTAAATTAATTAATACATAATTAATAATTTTAATACAAAATGAAATATTAAAACAAAATAAAAAATGTCATCATTCTTATATATTAAACATTTAATTAACATTCTATCTATATAAAAAAGTTAAACCGTACATTTTACTGTGATAATTATAATCAATCATTTAATGTCAAATGATCAAAATTAATTTGTAATAATATGTCATTTTAATTAGTATATACCTGCTTCAGTGGCTGAATAGTCTAAGACGTCACTCTTGTGTTATATTGGCCTGTTGAAGACGAGATCGGAGTTTGAATCTCGGTCAGGTCTACCAAGGGTGGTTTTCCCTAAATGGTTTCCCATCTCCTTCCACACAAATGCAGGTACGTTACCTCTAAAATGCTTCTTTGCTGATTCCTACCCCATTAGAGTAATTATCACATGGTATATCCTGAACAGGCAGTAAATATTTAGGCCTTGGTCAGTAATTTTATCTTTATAATTAGTTAAGCCAATTATATTCTGATTTTGGTGAAATTATTAATGTTTTTTTTAAATATAAATTTTAGTTTGTAATACATTTATAAAAAACGAAATATATGAACATTTTCCTAAAATATCATTGCAATATATCATAAAAATAAGAAGGTTTTTGAACATTAGTAATTCATACTTCCAAAATGGACAATAAATATCCCAGAAATATTTTAAAACATAAAATATCAACAAAAGATTATTAATTAATTTTAATTTATTCAGCTACAAAAATTAATAATGTATGTATGTTAATTAAAACAATTTCTTCTTTGGTAAATATTTTAATTAAATACCAAAAAAATAGTCCACAACATAATTTAAGCTTATTAAAATTAGAAAAAATTTAAAAACTATTTTTTTTAATCTACAAATTAGATCGTATATTCCCATTTCCACCCCAAATAACAAATAAAGTAATAATAAAACAGCAACTTTGGACATGATATGTTAAGATGTAATGTATTTCACTGACTGGATGAAGTTTTAAGCAACTATTCAAAAGCAATAGTATTGGTATCTACAAAACATTGAGTATTACAACTACATACATACTGTTTATATATTTGTCAACACATAAAAGAACAAATATTGAATATATTGTAAATAATATAATGTGTGTAGCAAAATAAAATTGTTAACTAAAAATGTTGCAATTATGTACAAAATTAAATGAATAGTGTGTATCATAGAAGTTAATTTTATAATTAGCTATAAAATATGATTATAATGAATGTATTTATTGCATTATCTAATAATGACTGCATATTGGAGTTACAATATAGATTCAAGTCAAATTGCAAGGTAGTTCTAGCACGTTTCAGATGAGAAGGAGCTCTAGACTTTAAAACAAATAAATGATTACATGAAATAAGCATTAATCCAAAATTAGAAGAGATTAACTTTTTTTCTTCTCTTTTTTTAGCTCCGCGTCTTACTACCTACTTAGGTTAGACGCATAGATTAACTATTGCTTCTTTTTTTGCATAGGCAATAACTATCTTAATTTCAAATATATAAATAGAACTTTATCAATATATGTTTTCATGTCAAAAAAAATAATATACTATATTAATAATTATTTTTATTTACTTTCTCTATAGTTCAAATTGTATAATACGGACAAATTCCGTATGTCAATGTTAAAGGGAAGCAAGTTAAACAAAAAACTAACTCTATATTCCTGGGGTACATGAGATAGTGGAGGAAGCAAGACTGAGATGGTACAGTCATGTAATGAGGTTGGAAAAAGAAAGGATGCCAAAGAAAATGTTGGAAATGAAGTGTAGAGGAAAACCGCAAGGGAGAACAAGAAAGAGTTTGGAGGAGCAGATAACACAAAGTGTTCAAGCGAGAGATGAAGAATGGAAGAAATTAAATGAGCAAGAACGGGTGAAGGATAGAGGAAGATGGAGGCATTTTACAAACTGGCCCATCCACAAGCTGGAAACAGTTAATGGTGATAATAATAATAGTATAAATATGGAAATGTGATAGATATAAAAATTATGATTAAGTTCTGGTATTACAAAATACAATTTATAGCTGTATATTCAAGTTAATAATAATAATAATCATAAATCATTGGGTGTAAAATCCCATTGACACTACTTGAATTTGAACAATCACTCACCAAATTGCACTGCTCAGCATTGGAACCAATAGGATCACAATCACAAGCCTCACATCCAGTACCACTCGCAATTTTCCAATGATTATCCCTACACTGATCACAAGTCTGTCCAATGACATTTGGAAGACAAGGACACTGTCCAGTTATATGATTGCAAGCTCCAGACTTTTTATCAGTTCCCAAAAGATCGCAAACACATTCTGAAATTAGGTTAGAAATATAAGCATTTGATTTATGGCAAAGAAATGTAGATTTGTTGTGAATTTCATTAAAAATATAATAATAAACAGTGACATGACATGGGGTATTGTCAGGGTAAGCAGAACTTGTTAAATCTATCGATTTGATATGTTCTCTCCAACTCTGCCCCCATTTGACCAACCAAGCATAAGTTCTGCTCTACACACCTCACATGGGAATGTTGATACCAGACCAATGAGTGTTATACTGAGTGGTGAGAACAATAATTCACAGGTACAGTTTAAACAAGTTATGACTACCCTGGTAACAAGCCATGCTACACCACTAAGAACAAGAAAATGTGTTTATTGCGAGAAAAAACTTAGGAACCTTTTAACATATGGATTTTTGCTATTTTTTTCCATTCTTCTCATGAAATAAGATAGGCCTTCTGATTAACAAAGGTTCAAAACTCATCTGCACAGATTATTTTATTTCAAATTTTGATACATACCCCTACACTGTTGATTAATAGCATCTCCATAGTAATCGGATTTGCAGACTTGACAGTTTTGACCCTCTGTATTAAAGAGACACTGAAGGCAATCGCCTGTATGACTATCACAATTTCCAGGCCTTGATATATCAATATTGTTGCTACAGTTACATGATCGGCAAGATCCGCCCGGCATTTCTGGATTTCCATAGTAATTATCAGCACACACATCACAACGTGAACCTTGGATAAAAAGAATCATACAATTTTTCAAAGATATTCAGTTTAAAAATTAACTATAGATATAATTAACATTTGTATGAGGACAAACCACTTGAACAATTAAGTTTTACATTGCTAAAACACATGCACTATAAAAATATAAAGCTATTTTGTTTGGTTGGATGCATGTGGTTAGAATTTTTGAGTTAATTTCTCTCACATTAATAAAGTTGAAAAATTAAATAAACCAAAATAAATTGTGAAATAAATCAATCCCACGCACATACATCCAATAAGTTCTCACAAAAATCTACATATTAATATAAAACCTTTTTGTAGTTTGAACAAAAAAATGTGTAGTATGTAGGGAGAGTAAAAAAAGTAGTGTTTAGTACCTGCATAGCCTACATTACATTCACACACAACATCTTGTGTTTGAGGATCAAGAGAACAACGTGTGGCATATGAATGACCAGAGTCCATGGTTCCAGGACACGGACAGGGACGACAAGGAATGTCATGACCAATTCGAGGATCTCCATAGTGACCATCTCTACACCTAAAAACACACATAGGTCATCTAAATAGAGTTTTTAAAGCTAACTAGCATTATATATACAAAAGATAATAACTAGGAAATGCAGTTTTCATACCCCTTTGTTCCCAAACTTTTAGAGTTCCATTAAATTTGTGTAAATGGCAAAACAAAACATAAACAAATAGTTTGGAATTTCCAAAATAGGGTCTTTTAATTCTTCTAGAATATTGTTGAAATATTAATAGAGCTAAATATGTTATGATACAATATTAGCTGCCTGGCACAAAGTTAATTTTTTGAGTCTCAGGAACAAAATAATTTCCCAGTTCTTGAGAGCAGACAAACTCGTTAATAATATACTTTTAGAAAGGTGGCGTGGTTAGCTAACGTGCTGGTTTCGCGATGAGCTAGAATGCTGAGGACGGGGAGATCGAGGTTTGAATCTCGATTGGGTGAACTGGGGGTAGTTTTTCCTAAATGGTTTTCCACTCTCCCTTCTCGCAAATGTGGGTTCAATTCCTCTATATTCGACCTTCTAAATTCCTAACCCATTATCATAAATAGTACTTAAGCATGTAACCCAACGGGTAGTAAGACATGGTGCTAAGTATTTATTTATTTCCTTCACTCCCCAGTAGCCTCATCCCTGTAGTCTTAGACACTTCAGGAATAATGTCATGTGACTCTCTTATCATCAAACACCGATCTGCGCGAATTGCTCTTTCAATATTTTTGGAGAAGGTCTTTAGTTATTAAAGATGGCCTATCACTCATTTGCTCATCGTGAGCATTAGTCCTTCCTCCCAAGAATTCACGGCACCACTTTGTCACATTTCGTTGATTCATAATGTCACCATAGACAGCAGAAATTTGTTTGTGAATTTCTGCTGGGCACTTACCTTCTGTAATCAGAAAATTTATCAAGGAACGAACTTCACATTTGGTGGGATCTTTGATTGGTGCTGCCATTTTAATAACGTGTCACCCGAACAAAAACTATTCTAGTACTACCAAACCAAAGCGAAAGGAAATCCAAAAGGATCTAGTTCAACGCCTGTCTACTCACAACAAGCATTTAAACTCCTCCTAGCGGCATTGACATGATGTATCTTTACTTTCCGGACACGCCTCATATTTTATCACCTTATTTGTTACACATAATTTAAAACTCAAATAGCATCCACATTTTAAGATATGGAAGAAAATGAAAATTGGTTTGGTACCAATTTCTAGGCACTTAAGACACATAAGCTTGCAGAGTATGCTGGTTAAAAAAAAAGAAAAAAGAAAATCAAAAATAAAGAATTATTGTTGTCAAAATGTTTTGTTATATTTTTCATTTCAGGTGTAGAGCTAAAACAATGTTAAAGTGATACTTTTAAACTATGGATACATGAATCGTCTTATTTGTTTCGTGCGAGTGGAAAATGTAATCTCAAATTTCAACACAATTGGTTAAATAGGTGGAAGTGGTTACTATAATCTGAGGCAAATGATGGTGCATTTTGCAAGTACTGTGCTCTGCTTTCTTACTATGGGTGAGGAAGGGGACTTCAGACTCTAGGGGTACTGGTTCGAAAGCCCTTTAATGGTGGGAGAATGGAGTGGAACAGTTCAATTATCATGAGAATACTGACTATCACAAAACTTGTGTCTTAAAGGCCGAAGATTTTTTGAGCATTGAAAAAAGGAAGCAATATAGTGTGGAATCACTGCTAAATTCTGCTCAAAGTCATCAAATTAAAGAAAATCTAAAAACTTTAAACTCAATTATTAAAACAATAATACTTTGTGGATGTCAGGGAATGGCTCTATGTGGTCACAGGGACAGTGACCCTCTTACTCTTTCAGAGGAGGAGCCACTTCAAAACGATGGAAACCTTCGTGTTCTTCTCCATTTCTGAGCTCGAGCTGGAGATATAACATTGCAAAACCATTTAAGGAAAGGGTCGAGAAACACACAGTACTTGTAACCAAAAACTCGGAATGAAGTTATCGGTGCTTGTAATGAAGTATTGCTTAAGAAGGTTGTTTCAATGTTGAATTCCGCCACATGTTTTACAGTACTTGCTGAAGAAACCATTGACATTTCAAGCATCGAGCAGTTCAGAATTGATGTTTGTTATCTCAATGCTGATAAAATTAGAGAATATTTTCTTCAATTTGAGCCACTTATATATGTACTAAGCCAGTGTTCTTTTAAGTTCTCTCCAAAAATTGTGTATAAAGACCGAATATCTGAATGGACAAGGCTATGATGGAGCCTCATCAATAAGTGGAGCATTCAATGGTGAGCAAGCACTTGTATGCAAAAAGCAGGCCCTATATGTATATTGTGCAGCACATAGTTTGAATTTGGCAGGGAGTGAAGCGAGTAACATTTCTCCGGTAAGAAATTTCCTTGGAACGGCTAGTAAACTTTGTACTTTATTTCAACAATTCTAAGTGCTCTAATATTTTAAATAACACTCTCCAGAAAAACTTTTCAAGATCTAAGACTCTAAAATTGAAACAGATGTGTGTCACGCGCTGGATAGAGAGGCATAATGACATAATTTTGCTAATGGGAGAGATGCTGGTTGCTGTGCATGAAGCTTTGCAGGAAATCACAAACTGGTCTAATGCAGACTTATCATCAACAGCACAACTTGGTTGTGCCACTGAGCAGCCAACGTTTCTGGTCTGCCTTCACATGTTAGCAAAAGCGTTTTCTATCAGTCTGCCTCTCTGTTGCTTCCTTCAACAGGAGAACATGGACCTCACGGCAGCAATGAATATGATATCTTACATTCACCAGGAAATACAATCAATGAGAGCAATAGCAGACAGTGAATTTAGTGAGATATTCAAATACGCATCTGAGTTGGCTGAGGGAATGGAAAGGTGTAACGTTGAGGTTGAGACAAAGTCTCCTGAAGAGTACTTCAGAATTTCAATTTTTATGTCTTTAGATTCTTTCAGTAATAAGATAGAACAGCACTTCCTGAAACACAAAGATTTATCACAGTTTTTTATGTTTATTTTAGCTACTGAGAAAATTATTTCTACAGCTCCAGAGCAAGAGGACAGCATGATAAAGCTAGCCACTTTTTATGAAGATGACCTAGAGTGCGATTTGACTATGGCAATCGGAGAACTACAGCTTTGGTAAAGCTACATAGGACGTATTTTAAAGAAACTTAAAAATGCTATCGGATTCTATTGGGAGTGCAACTGAAATGTTTTTCCAGTCATAAACAGATTGCTAAAGATTCTCGCTATGCTTCCAATCTTCACAAGTACAAATGAGCAGTCTTTCTCTACATTAAGTCGGCTAAAAATTTATTTTAGAAACACTACAGGGGAGCAAATTCTGAAAGGTTTGGCTATGTTAAACATTCACCAAGATATAAGTGTTACTTTGGAAGAAGTCATAGATATTTTAGCTGCATCTCCACAGTGATTGGACTTTTGATTAAAGTAATTATGTAACTGAACTTTTCAACTATAATTGTTTATTCATATTTAATTATAATTCCTGCATTATGGATTTATAGTTAATTTTGTCATATTGCTTTAAAGTCATATTCTGTTGATTCATATTCTGTTGATTATGTTTGTATTACTATACCTTTATTTATAAATGTAAACTAATATTTTTTTTTATTTTATAAGTTTAAATAAATCTTTGTTGAAAAGTAAGAGGTAGTAACATTAAGCTAACGGCTGTTTAATTCCATCATAAATCTTTATATAAGAAATTTAGTGTAGGGTTATAATATAAAAACCTAAGCTTCCCCCCCTCC